>PVKC010018527.1:0-19597 GCA_004027635.1 Crocidura indochinensis
ACACCCAATGAGAAAGCAGCAAAATATTCAAAACAATTATTGACAAATCTGAAAGAAGACATCAATAGCAACAGAATAATAGTGGGAAACTTCAATACTACCCTGTCAACCCTTGATAGGTCAACCAGGCTGAAACGCAACAAGAATATACTAGCTCTAAAAAAGAACTGGAAGAAAGTGGCCTAGTAGATATATATGAGGTACTCCATCAGCAGAAAACTGCATACACATTCTTCTCCAGGGCACCTGGGTCGTTCTCCAGGATAGATTACATGCTGACCATAAAACATGCCTCCATAAAATCAAGAAGATAGTAATTGCACAAAGTACCTTCTCAGATCATAATGCACTGAAATTAGAAAGAAACTACAAACAGACACGGAGGAAAAACTTGAACACCTGAAAATTAAACAGCTCACTACTGAACAACCAATGAGTTAGAGATGAAATCAAAGGGCTGGCAAGGTGGCAATAGAGTAAGGTGTCTGCCTTGCAAGCGCCAGCCAAGGAAGGACCGAGGTTCGATCCCCGGGCATCCCATATGTTCTCCCCAAGCCAGGGGCAATTTCTGAGTGCTTAGCCAGGAATAACCCCTGAGTATCAAACGGGTGTGGCCCAAAAAAAAACAAAAAAAAAAGAGAGATGAAATCAAAAGATTCCTGAAACAAATGAGAACAAAGACACAAATTATCCGAATTTGTGGGACATGGTATGGTAAAAGTAGTATTAAGAGGAACATTTATAGCTTTACAAGAACACATCAGGAAGGAAGAAGGGGCCTACATAAATAAATAACTTAATGACACAGCTTATAAAATTAGAAAGTGATCAACAAAATAAAATTGGTAGGCAGAAGGAAATAACAAAGCTTAGAGTAGAAATTAATGAAGTGGAAAATAAACAATACAATTCAAATGATCAATGAAAGCAAAAGTTGGTTCTTTGAAAAAATAAACAAATATCAATAAACCACTAGCAAAACTCACATAGAAATGGAGAGAGAAACTTATAAAACAGGATGGATTACAAATGAAAAGGGAGAAATCACTACAGATACTACAGAGATTCAAAAGTTAATCAGAGACTACTTTGAGAAATTCTAAGCCAGGAAATAAGAGAACCTAGAAGAAAAGGATAATTCTTGAACTCTTATAATCTACCATGGTTAAACCAGGATGATCTAGCATATCTAAACAGATCCATCACTCTTGAGAAAATTAAAATAGTAATCCAAAGCTTTCCCAAAAACAAAAGCTCGGGCCAAAGTGGATTGACAAACAAATCCTTTCAAACTTTTCAAGAGGACGTACTATCAATCCTTTTCAGGTTCTTTGGGGGGGGGGGTGAGGGAACACAGAAACACTCCCAACTAGTTTTAATGAAGCTAATATCACTCTGATACCAAAACAGAGATGCTGCAAAAAAGGAAAACTACAGAACAATATCCTTGGTGAACACAGATACAAAGATCCTCAATAAAACACTATCAAATAGGATTCAACACCTCATCAAGAAGGTCACACATCATGACCAAGTCGGTTTCATTCCAGGAATGCAAGGAATATTTTACATACAAAAAAACAATTCAACATAATACACCATATCAACAAAATAAAAAATAAAACACCATATGATTATGTCAACAGATGCAGGAAAAGCATAAGGTCCAAAATCCATTCATAATAAAAACTCTCAACAAGATGGAAATGGAAGGAATTTTTCTCAATATAGTCAATGCCATTTATCACAAGCCCAGGACAAATATTATACATAATGGAGATAAACTTAAAGCCTTTCCTCTAAAATCTGGTACAAGACAAGGCTTGGAAGTTTGGAACTTAGGGATATTGGTGAAAGGAGGGTTCCCACTGGTGGTAGGATTGGTGTTGGAACACTGCATTCCTAAAACAACTCTATTATAAACAGCTTTGTTAATCACAGTGCCTTAATAAAATTGAAAGTAAAAAGTAAATAAATAGCCATAACAGATCAAGAAGTCTTTAAAACTTACCTGGGGAATCATTTGGCTGAAATTCCATTGGAAGCTTGGAAGACAGAAGGGCAAATTCACTCTCGGGGAGAATTCCTTCTCCTGGATCCTGAAGAGTGTCTTTTCCTCCTGATTCTGCCTCCAAGGTGGATGAAGAAGCAGCAGCATAAGTCACAGTGGCTAGGTCAGAGACCCCTGAGAATCTCTCTGTGTCCCCTGGAGGCCCAAAACTGGCAGTGAGAGACTGAAGTGCAGGCCAGCTGTTGTAGATGGTGCGTGTGACACTCATGCTGTCTGCCTGCCTGGTGGAGGAGCTCTGGAGGGTGGGAAGGCCCTTTAACATCTCAGTACCTGCAGAAGCTAGAATGAAATACAACATTCTTCAGAGGAAAAGAAAAATCAAGTCTTTAGATATGAAACCTCCTTCTGACATTTATAAGACTAATTCAGACAGAAAAGATAGGGAATTATGAAAGACTATTCCCTCACACTGCACAGGGTTAAGTGGAGGTCTTTCACTCAAGCATAATGAAAGTTGCTTCTAAGCTAAAAGGAAAACTAGTAGATAAATTCTTTTTTTTTTTTTTTTGGTTTTTGGTTTTTTATTTTTTGGGCCACACCCAGTGATGCTCAGGGGTTACTCCTGGCTATGCGCTCAGAAATCGCTTCTGATTTGGGAGACCATATGGATGCCGGGATAGAACTGAGGTCCATCCTAGGTTAGCACATGCAAGGCAAACACCCTACTGCTTATGCCAACACTTCCACCCCAGTAGGTAAATTCTTAGATTCCAATAACCAAGTGCCTGAGACCAGGTGAGTGGATATAGAAACTGTGTTATAGTGAAATGTACATTTGCACATTGAATACTATGCAGCTCTTGGGAAAAGCGAAGTTACGAAATTTGCTTATATTTGGATGGAAGGTAAGTATCATGCTCAATGAAATGAGCTAGAGGAAGAAAGACAGACATAGAATAATCATACTCATCTGAGGGATATACAAAGGGGGGCGCTGAGCACAGTGGGTAGGGCATTTGCCTTGCACACAGCTGACCCAGGTTCAGTCTCCAGCATCCCATATGCTGAGCACTGTCAGGAATGATCCCTGAGCACAAAGCTAAGAGCAACCCCTGAACACTGCTGCTGGGCGTGGCCCATAAACAGCAAAAACATAGCGTGAGAATAATACCCAGGGGCAAACAAATGATGGGGCAAGTGCAATTATGATGGAGAAGGGACCACTATGACAATAAGAATTGGAAATGATCACTGTGGCAAGAAAATGAGACCTGAAAGGAAGTAAAGTGATATGCATGATATTTCTTTTGTAACAGTGTTGTAAACCACAGGTACCTAAAAGGAAAACAAGGAAGAGTGAGATGAGACAGAGACAGACACAGACACACAGAGACAAGAAAAGTGTCTACAACAGAAGCAAACTGGGTTGTAAATTGGGGGTGTGGGGGGAGACGGACAGGAAGATAACTGGGGAAATTAGTGTGGGGAAATAAACACTGGATGGTGATGGGACATTGTGTGATTAAAACTTGACTGTCAACAACTTTTAAGCTCTGTATCTCACAAATAATTTAATTTTTTTTAAAATAAAGGAAAAGAAAAATTAGGAATAAGCCACCGGTGACTGCAGTTTTTGTATAAAGGCAGGTAAAATAACTACTCTTAAATTCCTCCGTGCGGGTCCGGAGAGATAGCATGGAAGTAAGGAGTTTGCCTTACATGCAGAAGGACAGTGGTTTGAATCCCGCATCCCATATGGTTCCCAGAGCCTGCCAGGAGCGATTTCTGGGTTAGAGCCAGGAGGAAGTAACCCTTAAGCACTGCTGGGTGTGACCTAAAAACAAACAAAAAAATTCCTCCTTGCAGCTTACATGGGACTAACCATAGAAATAGAAGAGGCTTCTGATGTATTTGAGCTTGTTCAAATGCAATTTTGATAAAAGCTCAGTACCTAGGCATGAATAAAAGTGCCAGGAGTTCCCCCAAGCATGAGTCTAAAGTAGCCCCTGAACCACCATCTCTAGCCCCTGAACCACCATCTCTACAAAAAGATGGAGTGGCAGGAGAAATAGTATTGTAGATCGGGCACATGCTTTGCATGAGGTCAACCTAGGATCTATCCCTGGCACTGCATATGATCCCCTGAGCACTTTGAAAAATGATCACTGAAAGCAGAGCTAGAAGTGGTTCTGAGCAGTGTAGATACAGATTAAAATAAATTAAAGATAGAGTCTCAAGAACAAAATTGTATGTATTTACCATAAATATTAAAGTATTTTACTACATATTATAGTCTCAGAATGATTCCATCGCTGGCTGAACTAACAGAGCAAATGATAATAAGAAATAAAGCATAACTTAAAAAAATCTGTTATGATATTTCTGGTTTTAAAAAAACGTACGAAATTGTATTCTTCGGGTCAAATGTGTAGTCACTCTGCAAAAGTTTTGTTAGTTTGCTGTTAGTTCCCTTCCATAGAGTATTTTCCAGAGGGCAGTCTGAGAACTGACCTCCAGAAAGCACACTGAAATCCTCTTTCTAAGAAAGAGTAAACTGCAGGAAAACTCCTGGATGGGGAGAAATTTGGTACATAAGATCTCAAGGCAAGAAAAAAGTGTGCTTTGCTTTGCCTTTTTAAGCCAAAACTAATCATTTTTATATGTGCCTATATAATAAAAGTGGTGAGAATGGAGAAATGATGGAACAATGTTATCCCATGCTCTATGGACCAGGGAAAATACCATTCCCTGTTGTGACTTTCAATATTGGTGACTTTTGCTATTGTATTTTTGGGGCCATTGACTTGTTGCACAAATATATAATCTGAATTCACCTAATTGTCACTTTATATTTAATGAGTGAAATAAAACAGCCATTTAAATAAAATAGAGATTTTTAAAGATCACCTAAGAATTTGATAAGGATAATTTGGTGGTTATAGATGCCAACTCAAATGAAATTACACTTGAGAAGCCAAATGGTTGAGTAAGGATTGGGTGCATAATTCCAGTGTGCTTGCTTGCTTTCTAAAATCCATTCTTTGTGTTTTTGCTTTTAAGTAGGGTGAATGGAGGTAGCCTGAGTATTTGAATCTATTTCTTATTTTAATGACTGTTTCCCTGCATCTCTACTTTGTCTTCTTCACAGTTTAACAGCCAGAGTCGTGGTCTGGATATAACCAGTTTTGTGGTCTGTCTGGAAAATTTTTGCTTTCTATGCTCACTTGCTGGCACTAGCCTAGGATGAACTGCAGTTAGATCCCCCAGTGTCCCATATGGTCCCCCAAGCCAGGAGTGATTTCTGAGCGCATAGCCAGAAGTAACCCCTGAGCGTCACCGGGTGTGGACAAAAAAAAAAAGAAAAAGAAAACTGACCAATCAAGTTGAACGTGCCAATATTTTAGCTTCATCATTACAACATAGCTAAGCAGGTACTTGGCCTTCATAATCTCAATAACCCTCACAGCATGGCTAATGAAAAAAAATGTGAATGAATGTGTGTAAACGTAAAGGTAGCATAATAGAAGTAGGTATGTCTTCCTCCCTCATGGAACTAATTGATAATCACCACTGACTATTCATTGAGCACAGGCTAATAAATCTGTGTGGAATTTATTGTGTTGTTAATCAACAGGCCAACATTATTGATTCTGCAATAATCTCCCTTCCCTATTTATTTCTTCTGTGAAGCATCCATTAGATATTAAGAAGAACATCCATTTGGGAACAGAAGCAAGCCAAGACCCCTAATTTTTATAACAGATGGAAAGAATGCCCACTCATCTGGCAAAAGTATCTGACGCCTGCTCCAATCACAACACAAAATCCTGGAACCTCAAGCTTGAGGCAGAACACTCCACTTCGACTGATTGATATCCAGAACTTGCCAGAAACTAGCTGAAGCAGCTGACATTTGAGAAAGAGATACTAAATCTATAGACTTTTGAATTAATTGTGCTCTCTGCCTTCATAAAGCAAAATTACAACAAAGCCATTTACATGGCCCCACATTAGCTCAGCTACCCACAAAATATTTTCATGAGGTAAGACCCATTATTTTTTTTTTTTTTTGGTTTTTGGGTCACACCCAGCAGTGCTCAGGGGTTACTCCTGGCTCCATGCTCAGAAATTGCTCCTGGCAGGCACGGGGGACCATATGGGGCACCGGGATTCGAACCGATGACCTTTTGCATGAAAGGCAAATGCCTTACCTCCATGCTATTTCCCGGGCCCCAAGACCCATTATTAAGCCCTCAAATCCTACTGATAATCTCTATTTAAAAAATCATCTTGGCATCTTGGGGGAAAGAGTGGTAGCACAGTGGTAAGGCATTGCCTTACATGCAGTTGACCCAGGATGGAGGTGGGTTAAAATCCCCATCATCTCATATGTTCTCCCCCAGCCCCAGTCAGGAGCGATTTCTGAGCACAGAGCCAGGAATAACGCCTGAGCGCTACTGGGTGTGACCCAAACAAAACAAACAAAAAAAATCACCTTGGGGAGAACTTTAGCACAGTTTTCCACAAAACTGCAACTGGAGGCACATTCTGTCCACCCAATGACCTCTCAGCCCTCCTGCCAACACCTCAGTCCTTATATAAATCTTCTCCCTTGAATATATTGCCCCAACAGACACTTCAGTCTACAGTTGCAATTGTATGCTTATTTTATCTGACAGTAATCTCATGCCCCACCCAACTTCCTTTTATGCCCTGGTTTCCAGGAAGCTCTGTACTAAATTTAGTATGGACTATAGCCACTCTCACACAATTCAATCTATACATATCTCTTTCCGCCTTCCTAAGGGAACTTTTCCCTATTGTTTTTCTTATTTTTGCCTCTAGTGATCAAAAAAACTTGCCTATAATAGAAAACCTGCAAAGTGAGAAAGTAAAGCAATCTGAAAAAATAATTTCAAGTGGCTTCTGATCTCTTTTATGAAACTGGGTTGAGCTATCTAGGCTGAGCCATGCTTTCAAGCAAATATTTGTGCCATCTGATGCACTGTTGAAAATCAGTGACACTAGGTTGCAGCAGAAGTAGAAGAAGCTGTGAGCACAGTGTTTCTGTGCCACAGAGCGAGCAATAAAGCTAGGAACCAGAATGCAATGACTGAATGTGTTTGGATTCACAGATGTTCAAACTATAAGAACTATTAAAAAGTTTAAAAATCTAGTCTGGAGAGATAACCCACAGTCTGGGTAAGGCACTTGCCTTGTATATAGCTATGTCATGTTCTATACCTGGCATCTTGTATGGTCTCCCAAGTCCCACCAGGAGTAATCTCTGAGTACAAAGTCAGAAATTAACCCTGAGCACTATCAGGTGTAGCCCCCCAAAAAATTTAGAATCATCAAATCCTAAATCCAGGCTCCTAGGACCAAGTTCTGAATTTTACTGAGTCATCTTTCATTAGTGGATAAAGTGATTGAGAGTCCCAAGGGGCAGCATCCACAACCCTGGTTCTTACCTTCCTGTCAGTATCCCCAGTGTCCATGCATATCCCATGGCTGAAAAGACTAAAGAGGCTAGGAAAAGTGGACCAGTGCACTGAGTAGCAGGTTAGCAGGCACTAGCCGTGAAAACAGAGCAGTAGGCCAAAGAGGTACCTCAAGAAGCTGAGGCATATATACACATCAGAGTCCAGCTCCATCTCTGGCATGGAGTATGATTCTGGGGGGGGGCCTGACTCCATAGGTCTGAGCAGCAAAATGCATCGCAGTAGTGAGCACACAAGTTAAGTCACCTGCAGGTAGAATATCAGCAGATGTGGCTCCTGGGGCCCCCACAAAACAACTTAACTTTTCTATTAAAAAATTACAATAGAGAAAGACTTTGCTTTCCATGAGGTGTCTGGTCCTTGTGCAGGAAGAACAGGAGGCTGTCAAGTTGGATTCATACACACAGGGTGTCAGCAATAAAGCCACTCAGAACATTTGAGAGCTCGTCTTTATTTCATATCAAAAAATAAGGTTACTATAATATCAAATGCATCAAAGCTGATCTTCAAATGTCACAGCACTGAATTTTAGTGATAAATATTAAATGAGCCTGACCAGAACCAAAGTGTAGCTTCCTTGAAAATGTTCCCTTTCCAACATTTCCTCAAACTGGCTAGAAATCACAAAACCACAGAACTTTGGAGCTGGAGAAGCTCAGAACTTCCATCCAATATAAACTGATGTTTAAGAAGAATCTTGAAAAGCAACTCCTAAAAAAAGAGATAACATCAATTATGTCTGTACCCAGTCAGCAGAAAACTATGTCTCAACAGGACACAAGAGAGGACTCCAAGTTTGAAAGAGACACCCTAGAAGGGATCTCTATTTTTGATGACACAAACCCAAACACTTAGTTTTACAAATTACTTGCAAAAATCCCTGACCTATAAGCACTAGAAACAAAAGAGCAGGGAAGCAGCTGAACAATCAGTGGTACATCTGCTGGCTCAAACACAAATCTGAATACCCTGGCACCTTAAAGAACCTGAGCACCACCAGGCATAGCTGGTCACCCCTGGCATAGCCAGGCTCAGTCACTGACTCTGCAGGCCTGGGTAGTTGACGATCACCAAGAATAGCTCACAGGCTACTTCTCTACACATTTTTCTAGAACAAAAACAAAACTTCTGTAATTAAAATTATAATTAAAACATGGAAATTTGTAAAGCAAGTTAATCACTCTTTCCCAGAAACTTGTTTACCCTTCTCTGCCCTGTTCTCAAGGAGGGCAGAAACACACAGTGAAACTTAGAATACAGCCTCACAGGAGAGAGAAGAAGGTGAACCAATGTGCCATGTTCTTTGGCCTGGGACTGAAGGTGACCGGATGATTGGACATGTACTGAGTCCTGTTACTATTCAATTATTCCTTGTTTGTGGACTATGGGGTCCCTAAGAGAACCTGCCTGCATCCTCAAGAGCATCACAATCTATCCTGGGAGATCACACTAGGAACCTAGCATACATGAAGTATGACACAGAGTCTCAGGGGCTGGATGAAGACTGAATAGCAACAAGACTCCTGAGTGAGGATGTGCTGATGACAAGGAATTGCAGTGACCACTGCCTTAAGTTATATCATGCCTTGTAAACCTTTATTCTTTTAGAAGATGCCTCGAAAAATACAGCCCTAGGCTATTGTTTCTATGAGAGGAAATGCTTTTGCAACCATTAAGAGATACAAATCTAACTGCTAACAAATGGCACAACCATCCCTCCACTCACCTAGAATGCAGCACTTGGTAGATGGATATGAGAAGAGAAGGGAAAAGCATGGTTGATGGACACAAATGGCCTCAAAGCAAGTGCTCTCCTGCTTAGATTCTTCAAGAAAAAATAACCCATGACCAGGAGGTGGCTTGATGATAGAGCACTTGCCTATCAATGTGAGACCCTGCCTTCAATCCATGACACCAGTGAGAGAGAGAGAGAGAGAGAGAGAGAGAGAGAGAGAGAGAGAGAGAGAGAGAGAGAGAGAGAGAGATTTTACAGAGGAACTTCTACACTGAGATGCATTATGTGAATAAAGCCTATTGTCTGTCAGCCTGAATCTCTGTGATACATATGTATCACTGGGTTTCATGTTCTAGTTGAAGGGATCTTTGAGAATCCCACTCAGGTGGCAGGGAAGGACAGCCAAAACATAGCAGGTCCCCAGCCGCTGCTCTTCAGAACAGTGAGACCTCCTTCCCTACCTCTACGGTAGCAGAGGAGGGCTGGCTCCAAGCTGAGGTAGCAGCCACCTGGATAAGGACAATAAAATCTTCTGGGGGCTCCCTGTCCCTGTTCAAGGAACCTTGGGGAGTTCTAATCTCCACATGAGAGGAGGCAGCCTTTCCTTCTGACAAGAAACCTCTGGGCAGCAGGTGCAGCCTAACCAAGCTGAAAGCAAAAGGTCACAATCACATTCATACTCGCAGACCATTGATTCTACCTGCTTTATGAGTGGGTTCGCCTCAAACCTTTATGCAGGGACAGGAGAAGAAACCAGAAAATTGATTCTCAAATGAGAGGCTACAATTTAAGGCCAATGTTGCTATCATTTTGTTTGTTTGTTTGTGGCCACATTCAATGTGCTCAGGGTTTACTCCTGGCTTTAAGGTCAAGGATCACTCTTAGTAGAACTCAATGGACCATATGATGTGCTGGGAACTGAACCCAGTTCAGCCACATGCAAGGTAGTGTCCTACTCACTTTACTATCATTCCGGCTGCACAATCCTTTATCTTTAATATGTTGGTGGTGCTGAGAATGGAAACCTAGGGCTTCACGTTTTCAAGGCATGTGCTATACTGCAGAGCTGCATCCCTGCATCCCTGAGCCAATTGCTTTCAGACCTCACAAGACTGTGCTGTGTGAGGTAAAATTATCAGAGAAAGGGCACATGGAGGCTATCCTACAGATGAGGCCACTTTCTGAGCATAATAATTTACCACTCACAGTGCATTACTCAAACCTAATTTTTAATGTCTGGCTGGCCAGTAAGACCAAGTAACATCTAGTGTGGAGTTTCCAAGCTCCTTCATTTGTTAGGTCTCCTATCACAGGGACCTAACATCCTGTGACATCCTTAATGGCTCTATCTAATTTCCCCCCTGTGAAGATTTATTTTAGCCCCTTTCTCTCCATCCCTGATAGGTTATATCTCAGCAAAAAACTTGGGCCATATCTCAGCATCTTATATCTGGATTTCTGGGCTAGGCTCTGTAGTTCTCTTAACCTCATATCCCCTTCCTCCCCACTGACCAGCCCAGACATCTAATACCTGGCTGCTGGGTGAATGCTCCCCAAATTCACTTGAATGATGTCACTGACTGTTCAAAAACCTTTGTGGTTCTATCCACCAAATCTAAACTAGCTGGCTGACTGATTGGTCCAAAGCCTATCTAGACCACAGTCCTATCTACCCTCATCTCTCTGTGTGTCCTGCCCCCAGGAAGGCCATATTCTCATCTCTGTAATATCACTCCCGTAGCCTGGGCACCCCCTTGCAAGCCAGGCAGCCCTGTCACTTTGCCCAGACACACATAGTTGGGCTCTAATTCTAGCTCTGACACTTGGTAGCTGCTTGAAGTGTGCACACATAGGATAAGATGAATTTCCCCTCTGAGTTTCAGTTTTCATATATCTAAAATGAGAACCCTGTGGCCTCACTGGCTTGCAGTGAAAAACTGAGAGGTACACCGTCATGTAGTAGGTATGGAACCAGGGCTTACTTCTCTTGTTTCACTTTCTCTGTCAAATCTTGCCCATCTTGCCCAACCCACTTCATGAAGTCCTTTGCTGAAAAGAGCTAAGCAAAGCAACATGGAATAAGAATGGCCATCCTTTGAACTAAAGAGAGAGTCAAAGGGTGCAAAGTACAGAGGCTTTTTCACATGGCCAGTTCAGTCGACCCTGGTACGATCCCCTGAGCACTGCCAAGGGTCACTTTTGAACACAAAACCTGAAAAGGTCCCTAAGCATCATCAGGTATGGTTCTCCCTCACCCTTCCAAATTAAGCACCTTCGAGCCTCATCGACACAAATGCATAGCCACACATCTCACCAGACCAGTGCTCGGTGGCCCTAGCATATGGTACAACCTCCCATCCACCCCCACCCTGAATGTGGTTTACTTGTCATGGGATGTGTTTGCCACAAGATCTCTCAACTGCCCTGAACTCACTTTAACTAACCATATAGCATATCCTAGAGGGTACCTAAGCCTAAGGTTTGGGACATTCAGTCCAGGACCCCTGATAGACATGTATGTAGAAAAGAAAAAGCAGTAGAAAGTGGAAACTGTTCCAGAACTGAACAAGCTTGAATGAATGGGCCATCAGCACCTCAAACTCACCCCAGGTGCTGCTTTGAGGAGTCAGTGCAGCTGCCCTCTCGGGACCCCAGTGGGAGGGGGGATCATGTGTTCTTCTTGAAGACACTGCTCTTCCTCCAGCATCTGATGTTTCTGTTTTCCCTGTGAAGGCTTCTGGAGCACTGGCCAAAATGAGGCTCTTTCGGAGTGTCTGAACCAGCATCTCTTTGGAGACTGCTGCTGTGACGTTCCCTTGATGCTGACCCAAGGTGAGGTTTGCAGTGTGCGTGCTGGTATGGCTTTCAGGCCAATGGTTTCTTAGTGTAGCTACAAGTAAAAAGAAGAAAATAGCTGAATGAGAAGATACTGGGCTCCCAGAAAGAAGGTCAACCTGCAGAAAAAGCACAAGGCATGACATGACTACAGGGCAATGGAGCCTCTCCAGGAAATCCTTTTCCCTTCCTCTCTGCCCCAGGCAATTATTTTGGAAACCCAAAAGAAGAAATTAAGATGCAACAATCTACATAGTATTAAATATGCACTAAGCAGAATAAATGGGGAATGGACATGGGGCTCAAGGTGAAAAGCACTTTTAAAACACCTAGGCCAAGAGCCTTCCAAGTGGCAGGTGTTGTGTCCACATGGACAACATTTTTTGTGGGGAGAACCATACTCAGCAGCATTCAGGGGTTACTTCTGACTCTGTACTCAGAAATTACTCCTGGCAAACTCAGAGGAATATATGAAATGCCTGTGGTTCACCCGGGTCGGCTGTGTGTAACACAAACCTGCTGTGCTCAGGCCCCTGATTTTTTTTTTATAATATTTTTTTTTTGGTGGTTTTTGGGTCACACCCGGCAGTGCTCAGGGGTTATTCCTGGCTCCATGCTCATAAATTGCACCTGTCAGGCACAGGGAACCACATGGGGCACTAGGATTCGAACCGATGACCTTTTGCATGAAAGGCAAACGCCTTACCTCCATGCTCTAAACAAACTCTCTATACCTCCATGCTCTCTCTCCGACCCATGGACCTTGTGTTTTTTTTTTGTTTGTTTTGTTTTTTTGTTTGTTTGTTTTTTTGGGTCACACCCGGCAGTGCTCAGGGGTTACTTCTGGCTCCATGCTCAGAAATTGCTCCTGGCAGGCACGGGGGACCATATGGGGCACCGGGTTTCGAACCGATGACCTTTTGCATGAAAGGTAAATGCCTTACCTCCATGCTATCTCCTGGGCCCGGGCCCTGATTTTTTTTTTTTTTAAATACAGCTCTTAATCCTGACACCTTTGCCTGTGGCCAGGAAGAGAGGTGGTACCATTCTGGAAATATATAGGATGGATCTGGAAATATAACTATATTCTTAAAAAATATAAATAAGTGGATTTCAAACTATTAGCTCCTACAAAATGTCATTACTGGTAAACAGGAGTTTGAAAAATCATTGAGTGGTTTAATTTCCTTGGAGTCTGTCCTAAGGAATTTTTCCAAGAATGTAGACAAAGATTAGCAGCTTCACTGTAATCTTAAGACAAAAGGGAGTCTGGGTCTCTAAAGTAGAAGTATGTCTCTCCTTCTTTAAGAAATATTAAAGGGGGGCCAGAGAGATAGCACAGCGGTAGGGCATTTGCCTTGCATGCGGCCGACAGAGGATGGACCTTGGTTCAATCCCTGGTGTCCCATATGGTTCCCCAAGCCAGGAGTGATTTCTGAGCACATAGCCAAGAGTAATCCCTGAGCATCACAGGGTATGGCCCAAAAAAGCAAAAAAAAAAAAAAAAAAAAGGAAAAGAAATATGAAGGACTTTGAGAAACAATGTTTACCTCTTTGGTTTTAGAGGTTCTTTTTATTCATTTTTTTATTTGGAGTGAAGAGATTGAAGCCACACCTGACCATTCTCAGAGCTGACTCCAAGCTCTGTGTTGAGAGATCACTCCTAGTGAGCTCAGGAGACCAAAGGTAGTACCAGGGATCAGACCTGGACAAGAGGTTTATTTGGTCCAAACTTACTGACCCAAAGGATTCTATAGGACAAAAAACCAGAAGACAGATAAAGGCTCTTGAAGTATACTGTCTCCAAGGATGCGTGACTCAGACTGAAGAAAACAGAAATGCACATTATAAATAAAATGGAAAGGCAGACAGTATGCTGAATGAAATCATTTTAGAAAATTTTTCTGCATGCATTGCTGAGCTGGCAATTAAGTAAAAAAAAAAAAAAAAAAAATTTTCTGTGGCCAAAATGAACCCAGAGCTAGAATGCAGAGATGAGTAAATTCCAAAGGGGGTATGAAGGACAGGGATCAGAGTACTGGCTCAACATCGGTGACCTTGAACTTGGGTTTCCAAAGCATGGGACTGAAGAAAGAGAAGGCAACATTCCCAGGTCAGACAGAGTGGATAAGGCTGAGTCAGGATGGCTGGCAATCAGGGTGTAATGAGAAGTAACCAGCAGCAAAATCCTCCCAGGCAGGAGGTACAGGCAAATGTGACATTCAACCAGGTTTTATAGGTGAAGTCTTAGCAACCATAAAGTTAACTTTTAAGAGAGTATTTAGCACAAATTATATCTGTGTGGCCTAAATCACAAACTGAGACTCTATTTAGAAGTGGTCCTCAATAGCGAGACTGTGCTCATAGCCACCAGATTATACTTTTGTTTGGTTTAGTTTTGGGGCTACACACAACTGTGCTCAGGATTTACTTCTGGCTCTGCACTCAGGGATCACTCCTGGTGGGGGGTCATAGGTGAGCATATGGAATATTGGGATACCAGAGATCAAACCAGGGTTGGTCTCTCTCAAGGCAAGTGTCCTACCTGCTGTACTATTGTTGCAGTTAAAAATTATACATTTGTTTATTGATTTTGTCTGGGGACCATATATGGTGATGTTCAGGGGGGGTACTCCTGGCTCTGTACTCAGGAATACTCTTGGCAGTATAAGGAATTATATAGGATACAGAAGATTGAACACAAAACCATCACATGGGAGGCAAATGCCCTACCTACTGTATTATCTCTTTAGCCCCAGATTATACATTTTTAAAGATATATTCTATTATATAAATTGTATCACACATATATGATCAATCATGGGGATTAAAGATAATCCCAATACACAGGAAAAAATTATTCTAATACATACACAGCCATACAATGTTTTCTGCATGAACAAGCTTAATTTCAACCTAATTTCATTATTCACTAATAACAGTCTTAGAAACAAAAGATCACAATCAGAAAATAACAAAGCAGGGGCCATTGAGGTAAGGTGTCTACCTTGCAAGCGCTAGCCAAGGAAGGACTGAGGTTCAATCTCCCGGCGTTCCATATGATCCCCCAAGCCAGGGGCAATTTCTGAGCGTTTAGCCAGGAGTAACCCCTGAACATCAAACGGGTGTGGCCCCCCCCAAAAAAACTAAGCAAATATCTAAAGAGAAAGAGTATTCATGAGCAAAAACCAGCAAACTAGCTAAGCACAAACTTTTAATACTAAAATTATCAAAGAATATAAGGATATAAAGCTACATGAAATCAATCAAATGGAAACAAGAGAAAAATGAGACTATAAATAATGGGCAAGATATAAAGGATATTTAAATGGAAATTAAAAATATACATTTAAACTTAGGAAATAAAGATTAGCCATGATAAAGAGTGATTTAAGAATCAAAAGATATGCTCTTCTCTCCTCTCTGCTGAGCCTATCTATGGACCGGGACCCCGGTCCCTCGGTAAGATGGTCTCACCCGACCTACGTGGGACCGATCGAGCCGAGTGATTGGGGATCCCAGAAACATAAAGACCACCACCAGCCATGCTTCTGCCTCTTCTCTCCTCCTCTCTGCTGACCCGATCTACGGACCGTAACCTCTCCAGGCCCCGTACCCTACTTTGAAACCCCTGAATTCCATACCAGCAAGGGGACTTAGGTGAATTCTATCTATGGGTGATCGTCCTCCCACTGTAACTTTACCTTGTCCTCTCTCTTTGCATCTTTGTTCTCATAATTAAAAATAAAAATTAAAAAAAAAAGAATCAAAAGATACAAGACATGAGATAAAAAGAAAGTATGAAGAGAGGTGAGGAGAAAGAAAAGATAAAGACTAACACATATTCTGTGTGATTTGTAAGAAAAGGAGAAAATAAAGGTATTACTCAAAAAATGTGTGAGATTTTCCAGAATTTGATAAAAAATATTAATTTTCAGAGTAGGAAGCACAGAAAATTGTTAGGCTAATTTTATATGTGTGTATACATTTATATTTATACATCCTTTTCAGTGAAACTGCAGAAAATCACAGACAAAAACTGGATTTTAAAAACAACCTGAGGGGGAAATCAGGCACTAAGATGCCAATTAGAGTAACAGCCTATTTCCCAGCAGCAACAGTAGAAGCCAAGACAGTGGATATGTCCAGTATGGTGAGACAGAAAGAAGTGGAATTATATACTCAGTAAGAAAAAAAAGACCTTTCAAAACATTTTGAGACAGTTCTTTCAAAATAGAAGCAGATTGGGGCCTGGGATATAGCTCAGCAGTAGAGCAATTATCTTTAATGTATGAAACCCATGTTTCAAGCCCTAGAACTAGAGAAAAAAAATTTTACATCAAAATTTGAGTTTATCACTCATATTCTCTAAAGGAAATTACAGGCCAAAACAACCCTAGATAATTCAAGAAGAAATAATGAACAATAATGATGGCTAAATAAATGTATAAATCTAAAATAATGATATATAAGTAATAATACTTTCTGATTTGTGAGCTTAAGCAAATCCTAGTAAGAAGAGTTAGTTTTGGTTTTCTGTTTTGGGCCACACCTGGCAATGTACGGGGTTACTCTTGGCTTTGCTCTCAGATATTACTACTGGCAGTGATGGGGAATCATATGGGATGCTGGAAATCTAACTGAGGGTAGGGGGTTCATGTGCAAGGCAAGTGCCCACCGACTCAGGCTCCAATCCGAGTAAGCCTAAATGGATGATCTGAATTATTATATAAGAGAAACATAATTCTGTATAGTGTCAAAAGTACACTAAAATTCTCAAGCTGACCCCCAAAGAACAGAAACAGAATGTATCACATCCATTCTGGTAGAGCTTGAAATGCTATAAAATCTTCTGACAGAAATCAATGAGTACTATCTAAAAATTCAATAAATGGCAAAATGAGCGTGTTATTCAAACACATAGACATAATTATTGAAGGAACCAATTAAGGACCTTGAAAGTTGTTCTGAAAAGCAGAAAATAATGGTATGAATGGTCAGGTCTTTTATAATAGCTTTATAAAGGATACTTAAAATTTAAACTGTGTATATTTGATTAAAATTCATATTAATTAAACTTAAAAATTAAACTTAAAAAATTGGTTAGCAAATAGGTAAAAGGCTGCAGTGCAACCCATTTACCATCCTTAATACAGAGAATTCTCCAACCTTTTTATAATTCCTAACAAGTAAACATGTTAACTATTAATAGTTACTAGTAATTATTAATAATAATTAACATGTTGATGGAAGTAAATGAAATACAGATCCAAAATATAAAAGTTCTTAACCACATAGATCTAGGGACAGCTGAGGCAGGCACTAGCACCCAACCTTGTCCAGAAAGCCTTTGGGGCCAATATCAGAGATGCCAGTCACAGGATGAGGGCCAGGCTGGCGGCGTGGTTGCAAGGAGATCACCTCTGGCATGACAACCTCTAATTTAGTGATCTTAGAGCCTAAGATCACTGGCCTAAGGTCCCCACTGCAGCAGTTTTAGTTTTGGAGGTCCCACCGGGAAAAATTTAGTGCTGGAGCTTGAACCCAAGTCTCCTACTTGCAAAGCATGTGCTCTCACCTGTTGTGCACTCACTCCAGCCCTAAACACCACACCCTGTTTTAACTATGGACTTCTCTACGTCTTTTATTCCCTATGAAAAATTTCTCAGAATTGTTCCTCACATGGTCAGCAAGCCATGTGAGAGAAGGAGCATAGCACCGATAAAGCCCCCCATCATCTGACTAGGAAACTCTAAGGGCTTTACCACTCTTGGTAATGTTGGGGAAAGGCAGGACTCTGATGCTCAAGTCTCTACTTTGTGGTTGTTGTGGCCTGGCTCTTGGTTCATGTGTATAAAGCCTGAGTGGGAGAATAATTCTGAGTAAGGTGGGACCTGTCACAGACAAGAAAGGGTATCAAGAAGCCTGCTCTTATCCTGGGTAGAATAAGTGGTTCCTGAGAAGGGTTGTCTTCAGCCCTAGAGCCTGGGTCAGAAGCTGGGAACCCTACAGACAGGCACAGCTCTGTCTGCCCACCTCACCCCACACCCACACAGAGAGCCAGAGAGGATGATCACTTCCACCTACACACATACATTTGATTCACACCACAGCTGCATGGAGGTCTCTCACCCACAACCCACATCCAGTCCATCCGGATATCTCCTTAACTGGGAAGACCATCCTGCCTCTTTGGCTCAGCCCAGGTCAGGTGTCACTTTCCTTTGCTCTGTGAAGTAAGCTCAGCCCATTAACAAGTTTGATTGTTCTGCCGGCATTCCTTCTACCAGCGCACACAAGTTGACAATTTCCACTTCAGCCCTGTCTTAATGTTCCCAAAAATCTGTTTGTTCACCCACAGCATGAGGGAGGCCAGGCATCCCAGCAGGGAGAGGATTTCCCAATTAGCAGCTGCTCTACAGTCACGCCTCCACCCCTCAACACACACACACACACACACACACACAATGTTGCTGAGCAGTGGGGATAGGCGTAGACAGTGACTGCCACATCATACAAAGAGGCAATATCCTCCCTGCGGGTCTAGTCCACCTACTCCACCACCCACTAAGACCTGCTGCCAACTGTGGGGTGAAGAGGGAGTCCTTTCTCATTTCTCTCCATTGGGATTCACCCCCAGGCTTTCACAGGCGGCACCTTATTTCATATGATTGAGTCAGGCCGAGCAAGTACTGCCTGTCCAAGACAAATTGAGTAGAACTATTGTTTAAGTAGGGGTCTCAAACTCGCAGCCTGCAGGCCGTTTCCGGCCCTCCGTACACAACATTTTGAGGCCCTGCCCTAGAGGAATCATTTTTTGTTTTGTTTTGTTTTAGTTGTTTGGGTCACACCCCCCAATGTTCGAGGCTTACTACTGACTTTGCACTCAAGGATCACACAACTTTGCCTCCTGCGGCCCCCAGGTAAATTGAGTTTGAGACCCCTGGTTTAAGATCATCAGCTCCAGAGCAGAGTCAAAGCATCTGGCCCCGGGTCTCATTCCTACATATTCCAGCTCATTCAGTGACATGGGGTGGCTTCGGGGGATGAAATGTGAGCAGCCTCTCCCAACACACACACACACACACACACACACACACACACACACACACACACACGCACACACAATTTCCACCCTGTTTCCCCAAGGGGCACAAGAAGGCACTGCTCCACACAGGGTTTTAGAACCAGTCACTGTGAACAGCAGACATCCCTTAGAGCAGGGGTAGTGAAAAAGTTCAACACAAAGAGCCAAAATTTTAAACTGTGAGAGTCAGAGAGCCATACCACGCAGTAACCTGCCAAAACAGACAAACACTCACACAAAAGCATATAATTTTAACAATAATCTATTAAACACATATTGCATTTTGCCATTTTTAGTGAGGGTCAAAATCCTGCAGTAATGGTGAGGGAGTGCTGTGTCCTCCACACTAAGAACTAACGGCCAGATGTGCCACACGGGTCCCTGCTCGCTGGCTCGTGCAGTTGTTTCCAAGGGATGGGCGACGGAGG
>PVKC010018528.1:0-19595 GCA_004027635.1 Crocidura indochinensis
CTATGAAAGCAAAGATCCTTAACAGAATTCTAACCAAATTCAACAATATATTAAAATGATAGAGATAATTCAAAATTCTGAACATAAACTTTGAATATAAGAGGCCCATATTTGATCACTACCACTACACAGTCCTGTTGCATCTCAGGGAGTGACAATCCTCCACTCCAAGCAGAGTCAGAAGTCCTTGAGTACTGCCAAAATCCAAAATATTAAGAAATATAAGGATCATACAGAATAATCATATAACCATTGGGGATTCACTTCAAGGTAGCAAAAGTTGTTCAAAATGCACAAATTGATTAATGTAATATACCACATCAACAAAATATAACACTCCTATTATCATATCAATAAATGTAGAAGTTATTTTTTCAATATTCAATATATATTTAAAAAAAAACCCTCATTAAAATGGGAGATTGAAGAAAAATCCCTAACGGAGTAAAGGCCATATACAACAAACTCAGTCAACATCATATTTAACAGCAAAAAACTGAAAGCGTTTATTTTTTATTAATTTTGTTTAAGTGGTGGGTATGGTATGTCAATTCTTGGAAACCAATGTTACCCCAATGTTACCCTTTTAATAAAAAATAATTTAAAAAATCAACCTCAGAAATTTAAAAAGTAAATTTTATTCATTTTTTAAAGTATTATTTATCATAAGAATGTCATTACTGGGGTCGGAGCAATAGCACAGCAGGGAGGGTATTTGCTTGCACACTGCCAAAATGGGTTCAATCCCTGGCATACCACATGGTCCTCCGAGCCTGCCAGGAGTGATTTCTGACTGGAAAGCCAGGAGTAACCCCTAAACTCTCTAAAAGTAAGAGTCTCTGTAAATAAGAAAAAAAGCAAAGAAGAGACCTTTATATACCCAGGTCAGTGTGCAAGAGAGAACAGAAACACCAGGACACGGGGAGAAGTCTTCCAGCCACCCCAGCTGGGCTCTACCCAGTCACACAATTCTAAGAAAATGAGGCAGACAAAAACACTGACAGCAGAGTCCTCTTCATGACTCAGAAGACATTTTCACAACCAGGTCAGTACATCTGGAAAAGAGCACGGCCGTTCTAGTTCACTTCCAGGAGGTAAATTTCTTCCAGTCAATAAGCCATGCAATGCCACAAACAAACAAACAAACAAACCATCATGCTGCAATTGTCACAATGGGAAAGCAACATAGAACTCCATGTTTAGTAAATAAGGATGGTTGTTCCGAAGACCCAATAATATCAATCATATATACATATATATATACACACACATACACATATATATACATATATACACACACATTTCTCTCTCGTATCTATATATAATCTTAAGGACTATAGAGAGGAAATGTTGAGAATGTTCAAGGAACTAAAAGAAACCATGAAATAGATGGCCAATATGATTCAAGAGGATCTGAGAGTAGAAATGAGAAAACTTCAAACAAAAAATAAAACTGAAAAACTGGTCGGTGAAATGAAAAAAATCACTGGAAGTCCTCACCAATAGAGTAAACAGCTGCTGAGACCAAAATCAGTCACCTGGAGGATGAGTTGCATAACTACCTCTAGACAATAGAAGATGGAAAATAGTCTTAAAATTAACAAAAAGAAGATGGAAAAAAATCTTCAAAATAAATGAAGAGATGACAACAGAACTTTGTGATAAATTCAACAGAAATATAGGTTTCACTGGGTTCCCAGAGAGCCAGGAGAAAGTCCCTATGAACAAGTAACAAGCAAGAGACATTATTGCTGAGAAGTTCCCAGAGCTAAAGAGTGCATGCACCCACATCCTGGATGCTTGAAGAGTACCCAAATAAAAACACCTCAATGCATAAGCCTAGTCAAATGATGAAATGAATCATCACAATTCACAATGACAAAAACCATAGATAGAAATAAAATACTAAAAGCAACAAGATTAAAAAAATACATATAAAAAAGTAACCCTAGCAGGGGTCTCAAACTCAATTTACCTGGGGGCCGCAGTAGGCAAAGTTGTAGTGATCCTTGAGTGCAAAGTCAGGAGTAAGCCTTGAACATTGGGGGATGTGACCCAAACAACTAAAACAAAACAAAACAAAAAGATTCCTCTAGGGCAAGGCCACAAAATGTTGTATGGAGGGCCATTTGCGGCCCATGACCGAGAGTTTGAGACCCCTGCAAAGTTTATAACAACCAACCCTCTCGGTCTGAAGACAGTGGTGGGATGTAGTGAAAAAACTCAATGAAATTAAAGATTCACCAAGAACACTTTATCCAGTCTGAACTTGTATTCAGGGTTGAAGGAAAAATATACAGCTTCGCAGATAAACAACAGGTCAAGAACTTTACAGACTCAAAACTAACAACAATAAAAGAACAGAAGGGTTTGTTTAAAGACTTTAAAGGCAAGACAAACCCCACAATCACACCAAAGTTCTACAAAAATGATGGCACAGAATTCCATGACAATAATCTCTCTCAATGTCACTGAACAAAATGCACTAATTAAGAGATACAGAGTAAGGGGATGGGGGAGGGAAATGAGGGCATTGGTGGTAGCAATGTTGCACTGGTGAAGTGAGGGTGTTCGTATGACTGAAACTCAATTACAAACATATTTGTAATCATGGTGCTTAAATAAAGATTTTTTTAAAAAAGAGATAGGGTTGCAAATTCAGTCAGAAAGTTGAATCCAACACTGTGGTGTCTGCAAGAAACATATCTGAATAGCAGAGCAAACACAGACTCAAAGACTTGGGTGGCCATACTAATCTCAGATAATTTAGACTTCAAGTTCAAAGAGGTCCTAAGAAACAGAGAGGATCACTTCTTAATAATCAAGGAATATGTACATCAGGAAAAACGACTCCTAAACATATATGCACCCAATTAGGACCCAGAAAAAAATTAAAAACAGATGCTAATAGATTTGAAGAAAGACAACAATGCAACACAATAGTAGCTAGAGGTTTCTAGCATCACTCTGTCACCTTTTGATACATCAACCAGGCTACAATTAGTCCAAACAAGGATATAAAAAAATAAATAAATAAAAGAAAGGAACTAAGTAGATATTGAGGGCTTTTATCCCAAAAAAGCCAAAATACATATTCTTCTTCAAAGTGCATGGGACATTCTCCAAGATAAACCACATAGTTGGCTATAAAACATTACTCCATAAAATTAAGAGCATAAGGGGCTGAAGAGATAGCATTTGCCTTTGCACAGCCAACCAGGGACCAACCCGGGTTTATTCCCCAGCATCCCATATGGTTAACAAAAGGAAAAATAATCAGATGATCATCAGATACAGAGAGAGCATTTGACAAGATCCAGTACCCATTCATAATAAAAATTCTCAACACGGGGCCGGAGCAGTGGTGCAGCAGTGGGGCATTTTACCTTGTACACGGCTGACCTTGGATGGACCGTAGTTTGATCCCCCAGTGTTCCATATGGTCCCCCCTAAGCCAGGAGCAATTTCTGAGTGCACAGCCAGAAGTAAACCCTGAGTATCACCAGGTGTGGCCAAACAAACAAAAACCAAAAAACAACATGATGTGAATCACAGCTATTTCCACAATCCAGTGACAAACATTGTACTCTGTGGTGAAAAACTAAACCCTTTCTTCTCAGATTTGGCATAAAACAAGATTGCCCACTTTCACCACTTCTATTCAATATAATACTAGAAGTAGTTGCCATAGCAACTAGACAAAAAAAAGGCATCAAGGACATTCAGATAGGAAAGGATGAAGTCAAGCTCTTACTTGACATTATACTATTTAGAAAATTCCAAAAATTCTACCAAAAAAGCTTCAAGAAACAATAGATTGGTATAGTAAAATGGCAGGCTACAACATTAATATACAAAAATCCATGGTTTTTCTATATAAAACATGAAGAGACATTAAAAAATAATCTCATTCACAATTATGCCTCAGAAAATCAGGAAATCTTGGAATCAACGTAACTAAAGAGATAAATGAAACTATAAAACACTCCTTCAAGAAAAAGGGCATAAGAAATGAAACCATGTCCCTGTTCATGGAATGGTAAGATTAACATCATTAAAATGGTAGTAATTCCAAAAGCACTGTAAAGATCTAATGCAATCCCTATAAGGATATCCATGACATTTTTTCAAATAAATAAATAAATAAAACACACTTCTGAAATTCATAATAAAATTCACAATAAAATGAAATGAAAATAAAATAAAATTCACACATAATGAAATTCACAATAAACCTCTGCAAATAGCTAAAGTAATCCTTGGGGGGGGGGGAAAGATGGTGTCATTTCCCCCAACTTTAAACTGTACTATAAAGTAGTCATTAAAACAGTATGGTATTAGAATAAAGACAGACCCTCAGATCAATGGAATAGACTTAATTATTCTTAGACTGGCTGGCCTTCAAGTATATGATCATGCAATATTTGATAAGGGGCAAGAAATATGATCTCAAGTAAGGAAGCCTCTTCACAAATAGTGTTGGGAAAATTGGTCAATTACATGCAAAAAAGTAAACTCAGATCTCTATCACCATGCATAAAGGTCAAATCAAAATGGATTAAAAGCCTTGCTATCAGACTTGAAACCAAAAGGTACACAGAGGAAAACATAGGCTGAACACTCCATGCATTGAAGCTAAAGACACCTTCCAGGATGAAACACCCAAGCAGAATCAAAAATAAACAATCAGGACTACATTAAACTAAGAAGCATACCTCCAAGGAAACCAGGACCAGAATATAGGTGAAACTATTCTCTCATACCTATTTGATAAGGGGTTAATATCTAAAATATACAAAACACTGGTAGAGCTTAGCAAGAACATCTAATCCCATCCAAAAATGGGGGGAGAAAATGAAGACATTTCCTCAAAAAAGAAACCAGATTGCTAAAAGACACATAGGGAAAAAATGTTCCACTCTATTCATGAGAGAGAGAGAGAGAGAGAGAGAGAGAGAGAGAGAGAGAGAGAATAAAAATGTTTACAACAGAGGCAGGCTGTGGTGAGGGGGAAATGGGGACACTGCTTGCAAAAAATGTGCACTGGTGAAGATAGATGTTGAACAAAGATAGATAGATGTATGACTGAAACTCAATCATGAACAAATTTGTAACTGTATCTTGAGAGTGAGAGAGAGAGAGAGTGAGAGAGAGAGTGAGTGCAAGCACCACGAGTAATCCCAGAAAACTGATGTAGCCCCAAAACCAAAAACAACAAAAGAAAAAAAAAAAGACAAAAAATAATAAAAATACTTGCTTTTACTTGGCACTAAAAAAAGGAGGGGGAAGTCTTCCCTGAAAATTCCCAATTATTCCTAATTATATCCCTAACAATTTGCAGAGTTGGGGCCAGAAATCACATACAACCATACGCTGAAACGACACTAAAATAAAATCTTCATATCAAATTATCCCAAGTTTGTAGTGACACCTCTGCTCCCTAGAGGACATTTTCCTAAAATTGCATATAAGTGGTAAATTAACATATCAAAGAATTCAGCATCAATAGCCAACAGAAAAATGCAAATCAAAACCACAAAGAGGGGGCTGGAGAAATAGCATGGAGGTAGGGCTTTTGCCTTGTATGCAGAAGGATTGTACTTCAAATCCTGGCATCCCATATGGTCCCTTGTGACTGCCAGGAGCAATTTCTGAGCGTAGAAAGTAACCCCTGAGCGCTGCCAGGTGTGACCCAAAAACCAAAAACAAACACAAAAGAAACACCAATTTAATTCTACTAGGAAGATTTAAACCAAGGGTCTCAAACTCAATTCACCTGGGGGCCGCAGGAGGCAAAGTTGGGGTGATCTTTGAGTGCAAAGTCAGTAGTAAGCCTTGAACATTGGGGGGTGTGACCCAAACAACTAAAACAAAACAAACATAAAGATTCCTCTAGGACAGGGTCACAAAATGTTGTACAGAGGGCCAGAAACGGCCCACAGGCTGCGAGTTTGAGACCCCTGAATTAAGCAGATAGTTAAAGTGTTGACTAGAAAATGGAAACTCTGGGAGATATAAAGATTGTATGATGGGTTGGGTGCCTGCCTTGCAGTCAATCAGTAGATCTGCTAATAAGAGTACAAAATTCTACTTTGGAGAACTGTCTGTTAGCTCCTTAAATGATATACCTATATATACAAGATATAACCTTACAATTCCACTTCTTTTTTTTCTTTTTTAGTTTTTTTTTTTTTTTCGTTTTTGGGCCACACCTGGCAGTGCTCAGGAGTTATTCCTGGCTCTGAACTCAGGAATCACTCCTGGAAATGCTCAGGGGACTTTATGGGATGCTGGGGATCAAACCCAGGTTGGCTATATGCAAGGTGGTGCACCCTACCGCTGTGCTTATTTCTAATTATATGCCCAAGAGAAATAAAACACAAATCCTAACAGAATATATTATACAAATATTCATTGCATTTCAAAATTGGAAACAACCTAAATGCCAATCACTGATAATCAAATGGGAAAAGTAAAATACACAACAGAATACAATAGGGTCTTGAAAACATTGTGTCAAGTCAAACTATTCACCAAAGACCACATCATATGTAAACTATTTTATCTATATAAAATGTACAGAATATGGAAATTTGCAGAGATAGAAAGTAATCAGAGTTGTCATGGACTGGAGGGGAAGAAGAAATAGAAAGGAACTACCAAAGGGGAGGTACAGGTCAAAGGTGCCTAGTCAGTCCATAGCTACTAGGCTCTTCCCTAGGAGCCAGTTCCATTTTCCAGTTCACACAGGAAAAAATTCAAGGATAAGACAGAGAAAAAAAGGTATAAAACGGTTTACAAGAGAATAGCATACACTCAGGAAATAGGAGTGCATAACTTCTTTTTTTTTTTTTTTTTTTAGTAAGCTCTTTGTTGTTGTTAAGGATAAGAATTAAAGAAATACAGTAAAAACAGTGTTGGAGTGGCAATTGCTGTTTGCATAGGCCCAGCCAAATATGAGGGAAATGGAAAGGAAAAGCCTTGGCTTAAATACCTTACCCCTAAAGTATTCTGGCATAAGAGCAGCTCTGGGCTCCAGGCATACTAGGTTGTCCTATCCTTGAGTCATTCTCTGTGGTTCCAGTAAAATTTTTTCACACAATTGCTATTATTGGTGTCAGGTTTCTGTAGTTAGAGATTCTGGTTTCTGTGCATATCCTACATCAAGTTGGGAATATGTGGAGCATCCTTTAGTTTCATCTCACAATTAGATGGCAATGTAGAGAGCCCTGCCCTGAAAGCAGGTTTTTGCTGTTGCTAAATGGTCTGGGTGTTAATAGAACCCTCTTTGGATTAAGTTGATGCCAGGGCAGCGTTTGGGTCTTCCCTGGTAGTCTAGATTTGCTTCCTGGTGATGTTATAGACAACCGTGGTTGTTTCCATAGATAGTATCCATGAGTCAGGGGTGTATGGGCAATGCCCAATTCTTCTGAGGCCTGAGCCAAGTCATTATGACAATGTTCAGGGTATAAGGCCCCACTGCATTACAAAATTTATGTTCCTGTCTCTATTAGATTGTTTGCATATGTAATAGTTTCCCATTTTAATGTGCCTATGCAAAAGAGGAACAATGCCAAGGTATTATTGATGCTTATGGGGGCCGAGAAACTAGCCCAACAATCCCAGTTACTTGGTTCTAACATAAAGAGTGTACATAAATTCTTAAAGGAATAAGCACAGGCCAGAGATAGCACAGCAGGTAAGGTGCTTGCCTTGCATGCAGATGACAGGATTCAAACCCCAGCATCCCATATTGTCTCCCAAGCATCACCAAGAGTGATTCCCTGAGCACCACCAGGAGTAACTTCTCAGCATCATCAGATGTAACCCAAAAACAAAAGCAAAATAATAAAATGAATAAATAGGACTATTTCAAAGTAAAACAGTTTACTACATAAATGCTCTCAGAATCAGAGTAAGTGGGTACTGCAATAAAGCAACTCCACTTATAAGGCAAACTCTTAAAAGCAAGAGCACATGCATAGATCAATAGTACAGGCATAATCCAGAGAAAGTGATGCCACTTCTAGTCTAATATCTAGGTTATGAAGTTATAAAAAAAAAGTAAAGTAAAAAGAAGCTGACTATGCATGCTATTTCAAAGAAGGATTTTGCAGAGGAAGGACTTTCCAGGATAATTTCAGAAGTCAAAGTGCCACCCAAATACTAATCATCTTTGGTCACTTCTCAGGGAAGTGTGGCCATTTTAACTAGCATGGCATGGATAGTGATTATTATGAAAATATATTAATATATCAGTAAATAATGAAATTAGAAGTCATCCATGGGTCTCTAAATGTTCTCGGCTGCAACTAATCTTAATTCCAACAGTTGTCTCAAACATCATTGTTCAACATCTGTAACACACTCCTTTGGCAGAACATACTTGGCTTGCTAACACAGTATTTCCGGATATGTAAAAGACACAGTATTTCCGGATATGTAAAAGAGAAAGGACCAAAGGCATCTGATCAAAAACAGAGGGCTATGACAGATGCTGACAAGTTAAATGATAGGTTACAATAGTTACTAGTCCTTGTGTAAGCAAAGAGATGTTTGCTTCAGAGAGTAACAGAACGATGCAATTATTAAGCTGTGCAATTATATACAGTTTTTTTTTTCTCTGTATATAATGAGAGGTCAACTTTCTAATTCCTTCCTTGTTTGTGTCAACTGTTTATCACATTTACACTGGGTGTATTAAAGGTTTTTTTTGGCAATGGTAAAGGGATCATTTGAAATGCTGGGTCTCAAACCTGGGTCAATGGCATATAGAGCAAAAAGCCTATCTTGCTCATATTTGGCAGTTTTAAAAGTTTAAGTGGTTAGATATAGAGCAACGGAGAAAATGCCTTAAATAAAAGCATAGATAGTTCATCAATGATTAACACCAAAAGGCATAGTATGAGTATAAAAGTTAGAAAGGCAGATCTATGTGGTATTGAGAGTCTACAGATGTTCTCTATTAACTGCTTCCATTTTCTTAGGGAATTATAAAGCTGAGAATTAGGGAAGACAACATTTTGAAGATGAAAGAGCAGAATGGGCAGTTAAGTGAGTAAAAGAGACTATTTTAGAGCAATACACTACAAAAATGACTAGAAAAGTAAATGTAGTAAAATCCAGATTACAATGATCAGTTAAGTGACTGAGTCCTCTGATCAAGAGAGTAATATAAGATTAGCAAAAAAAGCAAGTATCGGGGCCAGACAGATAACACGGAGGTACGGTATTTGCCTTGCATGCAGAAGGATGGTGGTTCGAATCCCGGTATCAGGCAGGGCGATTTCTGAGTGCAGAGCCAGGAGTAATCCCTGAGCGCTGCCGGGTATGACAACAACAACAAAAAGCAAATATCAATAAAAGTCAAAACAATGGCAAGATCATTGGAAAGTTCACCAACAAAGAATACCAAATAGGATTTAGTCTTAGAAAGTCACTGTGAACCAACAATGAAATTTTTAAAGAGATATAAAGGAATGCAACTCAAAAATCATAGATGACAGCATGAGTAGTGGTCTTTTGTTTTTGTTTTGGGGCCACACCCCTTAACACTCAGTGGTTGGGGACCATATGGGATGCCGGGGGATCGAACGATGGTCCGTCCTAGGCTAGCGCTTGCATGGAAGACCTCTTACCTCTAGTTCCACAGCACTGACCCCATGAGTGGTGGTCTTAATAAGAATTATCAATGAAAGTTTTTTGTTTTTGTTTTTGGTTTTTGGGCCATACCTGGCGGTTCTCAGGGGATACTCCTTGCTGTCTGCTCAGAAATAGCTCCTGGCAGGCACGGGGGACCATATGGGACACCGGGATTCGAACCAACCATCTTTGGTCCTGGATCAGCTGCTTGCAAAACAAATATCGCTGTGCTACCTCTCTGGGCCCATCAATGAAAGTTTTTAGACAGTAAGTGTGGGGGGGGGGTTATGCAAAATAGAGGGGGGAAAAGGAAGTTATCAACTCTGTTTTTAACTAACTATCTGAAGAACCAGAGATAAGCAGTAGCTTTGAGAAAGTTATAAAGAAAGAAGTGTCCTCATCTAAAGACCTAATTCCACACAATAAAAGATAAAACCCTCAGGAGAAAACCTTTAAGAATTCAAGAAAGAAAATGCAAGAGATAAGAGCAAAATACTGTAAAATCCAGGAAGTTAGAGGTACAAGAGCATATTTCCTGAGGAGTCTGGGATTTCTTGTGGAGAGAACCAACCTAAATGGACATAATGAAATCAGTTCCAATAAAAAAAATAAATAAAAGTTACAAAGGAACTTACATTCTGAAGGCAGCATTTTTAACCTTTTTAAATAGGCACAAAGAGCAACACTACCTTGATCTTTTTTTTTTTCCAACACTACCTTAATCTCAACATCTCATTTTATTCCCCAAATGGTGATTTTTGGGTTTTGTTTTTCGTGTTATTTTGTTTTTGGGCCACACCTAGTGACACTCAGGGGTTACTCCTGGCTATGTGCTTACAAATCACTCCTGCCTTGGAGGATCATATGGAATGCTGGGGATTGAACTGAGGTCCATTCTGGGTCAGCTGCATGCAAAGCAAATGTCCTACCACTGCGCTAACATTCCAGCCCCTGTTTTGTTTTTGTTTTTGTTTTTTTTAAGTTTTCAGTAATAAGTTTTAGGGCTTAAGATGAAAATCACCAGCACAGCATGTTGTTCAATCATATGATCATAGGCCTAGTTTTTGGTCCTTAGATCCCCTAAAAAGACCCTTAAATAGCATGCAGGATTCTTCATGAATACTGAGGAAACTCTCAGTTCCTGGCTCTAGAACCTAGGACACATCCCTAGTGATGCTGGCCTCTTTTGTCATCTAGGTGCATCAAGTCTTAGAATATCTTCCAGGCCCATTGCCCCAAGCCATGACCTCTTTTTGGTCCCATGGACCCAGAATGCCCCAACTCCCAGCTCGAGAACCCAAAAACATGTAGACACTATTTTCCCACAATAATTCTGCCCTTTCACCTTACCAACACTAAGAATTATTGGATCTAATGTTTTTACTCATAACCCTGCTATAGATATTCCTTTGCATGGCCACTGAAATAGCATCTTATGGGCACAGAAATCACTAAACTAACACATAATAAGGAGAAACCACTTGCTGAAAATAAAACAAATCAAATCTCAGATAATTGGAAACTAATGCTCAAATTGTAGCACTCATTATTCATTTAGAAACAATGGAGAAAGAACAAAATTCCCATATGCTGGCAGACAGGGACAGAAGTTTTAGCGAATTATCAAGCTCAAATAATACCTCAAGTCCCAATGATGAGGAACTCAAATCAATCAAATTGCTATTGCTATTGTTACTGCTCCATGCAATAGCCCTGGAAATAAAGTAATCATTGGAAGAAGAATTTGACAAACTCAAAGATGAACTGATAGATATTTCACACAAATAGAATTGAAATTGTTAAAAAAAAATAAACAGCAAGCCACAGTAATAGAATTTAATATGTGAAGGGGCCGGAGAGATAGCATGAAGGTAGAGCATTTGCCTTGCAGGCAGAAGGAGGATGGTTCAAATCCAGGAGCGATTTCTGAGCATAGAGCCAGGAGTAACCCTGAGCGTTGCCGGTGAGACCCAAAAATCCAAAAACAAAAAAGTTTTGTTTTGCTTTATTACAATTGTGTGGTGTGCACTCTGAACCCAAATAGAATCACACATAAATTCACATGATAAATACAAATTAAAAGTTAAAGGATAAAAAAACTCTGGAAGTTTTTCATGGAAGACCAAAAACAAACAAGAAAATCAAACTGGTATGGCCAGTCTTATATCAAACCAAATAGTATTCAATAAAGAATATAACTGAAGACAGTGATTGTCACTATTAGTAAAGGGAATAATAGATCAAGAAACAGTCAACATTTAATGCACCAAATGAGGGCTCAGCGAAGTTAATAAAACTGCTTACAAATCTAAAGAAATACATTGATATACAATAGAACTGGGAATCTTTAACACCTCACTTTTGCCATTAGAAAAAAAAAAAAAACAGATGGAGTATCAATCAGTAGAGTCAAAAGCCCTAAATATTGAACTAAAAGAACTGGGATTGTTGGGAGATATACAAGGCTCTTCATTTCCCCAAAACAAAATTAAGCATTCTTATTAAGTGTACATGGACCACATTTCCAGGAGAGATCACATAATAGGAATAACTAAAACATATATAAAATTATAAGTATCAAAATCATACAAAGTATCTTCTCAAACAGCAATACCAAATGAAAATTAACCACAGAAAGAAGATAGGGAAAATTCACAACTCTTGGAAGATGAACAAACCCTGTTAAACAACAACTGGATGAAAGTGGATGAAATCAAGGAAGAAATTAAAAGATTCCTTAAAACAAATGAGAATGAAGATACAAGCCATCGGGCTCTATGGGATACAGAGAGAACTGCTTTAAGGGGGAAATTTCATAGCAAAGCAGGTCTCAAAAGCCCAAATCAACAATTTAAACATACATTTCAAAAATCTGCAGAAAGAACAGCTAAAAAACCCAAAAATTAATAGGAGGGAAATAGTAGGGGCTGGAGAGATAGCAAGATAGCACAGTGGTAGGGTGTTTGCCTTGCACACAGCTGATCCAGGACAGAAAGTTGTTTGAATAACGGCATCTCATATGGTCCCCCATGCCTGCCAGGAGTGATTTTTGAGCACAAAGCCAGGAGTAACCCCTGAGCCCTGCCAGGTGTGACCCAAAAAAAACAAAAACAAAACAAAAAAAAGAAGGGGGGGAATAGTAAAAATTAGGGCATAAATCAACAATACAGAAAAACATAAGAACAATTCAAAGAATCAATGAAACCAGGAGTTGATTCTTCAAAGTAATAAGACAAATCTTTAGTTATATTCAAGAGGATAAAAAGAGAAAACCTTCAAATAAATTGGATGAGGGAGAAATGACAACTAACCCTTCAGTAATTCAAAATATAATGAGGTTACTAGGAACAATTATAAGTTCTTAAGCTGGAGAACCTAGAAGAAACATACAAATCTTAGTCACAAAAATCTCCCAAAGCTGAACAAGGAGGAAGAATAAATGCCAACCATAAGTCAGGAAATTAAAACAAGTAACTCAGACTCTTCCCAACTACAAAAGTCCTAACCCACCTGGAATTACTTTTTTAATGATTTTTATTGTGACTAAAGTGAATCACAAATATTTCACAGTAATATTTAAGGTACATAGTGACAATGAATCAGGGCCATTCCCACCACCAGTGTTGTCCTCTCTCCACCCGTTCCCAGCTTGTTTTCCATATTCCTTATTTGCAACCTGGACTGCTAGTGTAACTACTCCCGTCTGTGTATAGCTTGTTGCAGATTGGATATTGATTCTGTTGTCAGTTGACTTTGGGCTTGGTGTTTGAGTCTGATTATTTTTATTTCCACTCAATGTTCATACGACTGTTTGGACCTGGTACCCTCCATTTCCCCCCCTCAATTCATGAGGCAGAACAAGATGATTCAAGTTATGTGGTTCTGTTGGGGAAAAAAAAAGAAAAAAAAATCAAAACACCAAACTTGGGAGGTTCACCTGGAATTCTATCAAACTTACAGATAGTGATATTGATAGTGAATTCTATCAGACCTCCATACTTCTCTGGAGAAGTCTTTACTCTTTAAACTCTTCCAAAATATTGAAGACTCAAAAATCTTTCTTAACACTTTCTATGAAGCTATCATTACACTAATACCAAAAGCAGCCAGAGACACTTCCAAAAAAGAAATGTTCAGAGCAATATCTTTGATGAATACTGGTGCAAAAATTCTTAACAAAATTTCGGCTAATCAATCCAACAACATATCAAAAAAAATATATATATATCCACACCAAATGAGATTCATCACAGAGAAACAAGAATGATTCAACAAATGAAAATCAATTAATATTAACACACATTAGTATAAATCATATATAAATCATATATCATACAATCAATGCAGAGAAAGCATTTGACAAGATTTATCATGCATTCATGGCAAAAACATTAATGGTAATGGCTATAAGAAAAAGCTCACAACCAGTATCATTCTTACTGGAAAAAAACCTAAGAACATTCCCTCTGAGCTCAGATACAAGACAGGATGTCCACGGTCTCCAATTGTATTAAATATAGTATCAGAAGTCCTGGCTACAACAATTAGGCAAGAAGTCAAATTATCACTATTTGTAGATGACATGATAATAATATACAAGACTCTAAAAAGAGGACAAAAGAGCTCCTAGAAACAATAAACCAATATAGCATAATGGCCAGCTATAGTCAATAAACAAAAACTACCATATACAAAAAATGAATAAGGGGAGAAAGCAATCAATATATACCACTTAAAATAGCATCCTTAAACATCAAGTATCACGGCCAGAGCAAAAGTACAGGAGCCTGGACATTTGCTTTGCATGCAGTAGTCCTGGGTTTGATCCCCAGCATCCTATATTGTCCTCTGAGCACCACCAAGAGTGATTCCTGAGTATAAAGTCATAATATGCCCTAAGAACTGTCAGTAAAGGCCCAAAATCAAACAAAAAATAGACAAGTATTTGTTTTCTATGAAGACATCCAAGAAATAAATAAGTTTAGTGGTTGATAGCCCAAGAAGAGTGGCAAAACAGAAAAGATTTAAGGACTCAATTTGAATCACCCTGATCACAGGCATCAACAAAGAAGCTTTACTATTTTGGGTTCTGTATTCAGTCTTTTGACTACCATCTCTCCCAGAGGAAAATAATCCACAGAGGCTGCATTAGCTTTCTTTTCATACGTCCTTCTTTGAGATGTAAAGAACCATTTGATTTGATTAGCATTAAATAGGAATATGCCCTTCCTCTGCTGTTGATGGTCCTGAACAATAAATACTGTACATGAAGAATAGTTGAGTGCTATAACTGGCTCCATGCTTTTTCTCTTGCGCCTGTCTTGTTTTCTTTCTTTCTTTTAATATCTTTATTTAAGCACCTTGATTACAAGCATGTTTGTAGTGGGTTTCAGTCATGAAAAAAACACCCCCCTCACCAGTGCAACCTTGCCATCACCAATGCCCCACTATTCCTCCTCTCCCACCCCCTGCCTGTATTCCAGACAGCCATTCTATTTCTCTCACTCACTACAATTGTCATGATGGCTGTTAGTATAGTTATTTCTCTTAACTACACTCACCATTCTATGTTGTAAGCTTCATATTGTGGGCCAGTTCTTCCATCCCTCATCTCTATTGTCTCTGGGTATTATTGCAATAAAGTCTTTTATTTTTAAGTACCACAAATGAGTGGGATTTAAGACACAATATCTATTATCTCTCCCTCTGACTTACTTCACTCAGCATAATAGTTTCATATTCATACATGTAGAGGAAAATTTCATGACTTGATTTTTTCTGACAGCTACATAGTATTCCATTTTGTATATACACTAGTTTTTTGAGACACTCATCTGTTGTAGGGCATCTGGATTATTTCCAAATCCTGGCTATTGTAAATAATACTGCAATGAATATAGGTGTGCAGAAGGCATTTTTGTATTGTATTTTTGTTTTCCTAAGGTATACTCCTAGGAATGGTATAGTTGAATGGTATGGGAACTCAATTGCCAGTTTTCTGAGCAATCTCCACATTGCTTTCCATAAAGGCTGAAGAAGAACAGCATTCCCACCAGCAGTGAACGAGAGTTCCTTTCTTCCTATTTCCCCACCAGCACTAATTTTTCTTGTTCTCTGTGATGTGACAAGGTACCTCGTTGTTTTGAGTTTCATCTCCCTGATAATTAGTGATGTGGAGCACTCTTTCATGTGCCTTTTGGCCTTTTATATTTTATCTGTTCAATTCTTCTCCCCATTATTTGATGGGGTTAGATTTTTTCCTTGTTAAGTTCTCAATACCTTATGTACCTTAAATATTAGCCCCTTATCTGATGGATATTGGGTGAATAGTTTTTCCATTTGATGGTGGCCTTGGTATCCTAGTCACAGTTTCCTTTGAGCTGCAGACTATTCTCAATTTAATGTAGTTCCACTTGTTTATTTCTGCTTACATTTGTTTATACAGTGGTGTTTCCTCCTTAATGATGCTCTTAGTCTCAATGTCATGGAGTGTTTTACTTACATGCTCTTCTTCTATATACATTATGGTTCCAGTTCTGATATCAAAGGCTTTTATACATTTGAATTTGACCACGTGTATGGTGTTAAATGGATGCCCAAGTTCGCTTATTTTGCATATGGCTGTCAAGTTGTCCCAAGAGCAATTGTTGAAGAGGCTTTCCTTGCTTCATTTTGTGTTTCTTGCCCCTTTATCAAAGATCAATGGTATGCCTGGGGAACACACTCTGAATACTCAAGCCTATTCCATTGATATGGGTTCTGTTTTAATGAATATTGTTTTGTAGTACAATTTAAAGTTAGGAAAAGTGATGCCTCCCATCTTCTTTTTCCTAAGGGTTGCTTTAGCTATTTGTGGGTATTTAATCTTCCAAATGAATTTCAGTGTTTGGTTCACTTTATTGAAAATGTTATAGGTATCCTTAGAGGGACTGAATTACATTTGTATAATGCTTTGAGGAGAATTTCGATTTTAATGATGTTAATTCTCCCAATCAATAAACAGGGTATGTGTCTCCATTTTCTTGTGTCCTCTTTTATTTCTGGAAGCAGGGTTTTGTGGTTTTCTTTTGATACGTCTTTCACATCTTTAATTAAGTTGACTTCAAAGTAATTGAGTTTGTGTGGCACTAATGTGAATGGAATTGTTATTTTTTTCCTATAAATCTTTATTTAAGCACCATGATTACAAGCATGTTTGTAGATGGGTTTCAGTCATAAACAGAATACGCCCCCTTCATCAGTGAAACATTCCCACCACCAATGAATGGCCCCTCCTAGTTCTCCCCTGCCTGTATTGCGACAGGCATTGCATTCTCATTCTTTAACACTGTCATGCTAGTTGTTAGTGTAGTTATTTCTAACAGCATTCACCACTCTGTGTGGTGAGCTTCAAATTGTGAACCGGTCCTTCCAACCCTTCCAGCCCTTAACTCTATTGTATCTAGGTCTTATAACAGTAATGCCTTTAATTTTTCTTAAAACCATAGTAAGACTATTCTGTGTCTATCTCTCTCCCTCTGACTGATTTCACTCAGCATAATAGATTCCATGTACATCCATGTATAGGAAAATTTCACGTCTTCATCTCTCCTGATGGCTGTATAATATTCCATTCTGTATATGTACCAAAGATTCTTTAGCATTCATCTGTTGAAGGGCATCTTGGTCGTTTCCAGAGTCTGGCTATTGTAAATAGCACTGCAATGAATATTGGTGTGAGGAAGAGATTTTTGAATTGTATTTTTGTGTTCCTAGGGCAGTGATAGCTAAACTTTTTGAGTCCAAGAACCCAAACTGCCACACAATGCCCAGTCCTCCCAGTGGTCAGTCCAGTCCTGTTGCCAAGTGAGTTGCGAAGCAGACACCAGCACACTCGTCTCCCACTGCACTGTATATCTTAATTGTGGACCTTCCAGCAAGCCAGCTGCAAGGCTGGCTCAATTTCCAGTTTTCTGAGGAATCTCCATATGGTTTTTTTTTTCTTTTTGGTTATTGGGCCACACCCGGTGACGCTCAGGGGTTACTCCTGGCTATGCGCTCAGAAGTCGCTCCTGGCTTGGGGGACCATATGGGAAACCGGGGGATCGAACTGCAGTCCGTCCTGTTTATACATATTTGGAAATTTTATGTATGCAACACGTCCTAGGTTAGCGCAGGCAAAGCAGGCACCTTACCTCCAGCGCCACCACCTGGCCCCCTCCATATGGTTTTCCATAAAGGCTGGGCTAGATGGCATTCCCACCAGCAGTGAATAGGAGTTTCTTTCTCTCAGCATCCCCGCCAGCACTGATTGCTCTTGTTCTTTGTGATGTGTGCCACGCTCTGTGGTGTGAGATGGTACCTCCTTATAGTTTTGATTTCCATCTCCCTGATGATTAGTGATGTGGAGAAATTTTTCATGTGTCTCTTGGCCATTTGTATTTCTTCTTTGACAAAGTGTCTACTCATTTCTTCTCCCCGTTTTTTGATGGGGTTATGTTTTTATGATTAAGTTCTTTCAGCACCATGTATATATATGTATACATATATATACATATATAAACATATATATATATATCGGTTTTTGAGTCAGACAAGCAGTACTCAGGGGTTACTGCTGACTCTATGCTAAGGAATCGCTCCTGGTAGGCTCAGGGGACCATATGGGATGCCAGGACTTGAACCACTGACCTTCTGCATGCAAGGCAAACGCTTTACCACCATGCTATCTCTCCGGCCCCCACCTTATATATTCTTGATATTAGTCTCTTGTCTGATGGGTATTGGGTGAATAGTTTCTCCCATTCAGTGGGTGGCTCTTGATTCCTAGGCACTATTTCCTTTGAGGTGCAGAAGTTTCTAAGCTTAATATAGTCCCATCTGTTTATCTATGCTTCCACTTGTTTGGAGAGTGCTGTTTCCTCCTTGAGGTTGCCTTTAGTCTCAATGTCATATAGTGTTATACCTACATGTTGTTCTATATACCTTATGGTTTCAGGCTTGATATCAAGGTCTTTAATCCATTTCAATTAGATATTTGTACATGGTGTTAGATGGGGGTCTGAGTTCGCTTTTTTGCAAATGGCTAACCAGTTGTGCCAACACAATTGTTGAAGAGGCTTTCCTTGCTCTAATTTGGATTTCTTGCCCCTTTATCAAAAATTATCTGATTGTATGTTTGGGGAATAGTCTCTGAATAATCCAGTCTATTCCACTGATCTGAGGATCTGTCTTTATTCCAATACCATGCTGTTTTGATAACTATTGCTTTGACATACAGTTTAAAATTGGGGAAAGTAATGTGTCCCATATTCTTTTTACATAAGGATTGCTTTAGCTATTTGAGGATGTTTATTGTTCCAAATGAATTTCAGAAGTGTTTGATCCATGTCTTTGAAAAATGTAATGGGTATCTTTAGAGGGATCACATTAAATCTATATAATGCTTTGGGAAGTATTGCCATATTAATGATACTAATCCTGCCAATCCATGAGCAGGATATGTGTCTCCATTTCTTTGTATCCTCATTTCTTCTTTTTTTTTTTATGGTTTTTGGGTCACACCCGGCAGTGCTCAGGGGTTACTCCTGGCTCCATGCTCAGAAATTGCTCCTGGCAGGCACGGGGGACCATATGGGGCACCGGGATTCAAATCGATGACCTTCTGCATGAAAGGTAAACGCCTTACCTCCATGCTATCTCCCGGGCCCCCTCATTTCTTCTTCTTCTTTTTTTTTTTTTTTTTTTTTTTTTTTTTTTTTTTTTTGGTTTTTTGGGCCACACCCATTTGATGTTCAGGGGTTACTCCTGCCTAAGCACTCAGAAACCGCCCCTGGCTTGCTGGGGAACATATGGGACGCCAGGCAATCGAACCGTGGTTGCAATCTTTCCTTGGCTAGCGCTTGCAAGGCAGACATTTTACCTCTAGCGCCACTTCGCCGGCCCACTCTCTTATTTCTTTTTTTTTTTTTTTT
>PVKC010018529.1:0-19609 GCA_004027635.1 Crocidura indochinensis
ACTCTTCAGTATTGGGGCTTAACAGGATTTCTGGTGGGAGCCAGATTGTGCTCCAAGGCGGCTGGGGTGCGTGCAGAAGTTAGCCAAGTGGGAGGGGGTCAGGGGGATAAGGCCAGAGGAAGTGGCCCACCAGGCAGCATCCCAGCCTGCCAGAGAACTGCAAGGGGGGGAGCAGTACAGAAGAGACCTCTCTGCCCCTCCCTCCAACATGAAACCCCCTGGATCTCCAAGTTGGCAGGCAGCTCTGACCACACTAGTTAGAATTCAAGGGAGGGTTGCAGAAATGGAGTGGGATGGATGAATGGTAGCGGAATTAGGGCAGTGGGCCGGTTGTCCACCAGTGTGCAAACCTAGAGCAGAGCCCGCTTGGTTAGGTATTGTCTGCTGCCTGTGGCCTTTGCAGTTCCCCCCATGTTCCCTCCCTTCAACTAGCAATGTTATGCTCAGAGGAGCTGGGCGCTGCTCTGCTCCCTTCAGCCCACTGGGACCGAGTGTTGACTAGGCCAGGGCTCGTCCAGAACTCAGAAGACAAAACCTCTCAAGACTGCCTACGGCTCACTGATTGAGCCCAGCTCTGATTTCGCGCCAACAGAAATGAACACTATTAGCGAGGTTTCAGGAGAGTCGTTGATTGAATGCTCCCAGACAAGGCTTCCCTTTGTTAGCGAAAGAAAATAAAGCGCGCATTCACACACCCCAAGTTGAGGTGCGTGTGGTGCTCCCAGAGCAGAGCAGACACCACCGGCTTGCCGCGTCCTCCTCCCTGACTTTCTGCTCCTCCTTCGTTATTTTTTCTCACCCCTTCCCCGTTCTGCCCGATCAACCCCCCCTTTAGGAGAGAAAGCAAAAGGAGAGTGTGGTGCGGAGATGGAGTATGTATTTATTTTGCAAAAATAAATCACCATCTTCAGGCCATTTGCAGACCTTTGGAGCAATGAGTGCGACGCACGGACGAGTGCTCCGGCGACTCCTCTGTGTCCGCGTCACCCCCGGGGCCACGCTGGCGCCTGTGCAGGTCGCGCTTCCCTCTCGATTCCTCCAACTCCCTTCCTTCTCAGCCACTGTTCACCCCCCTGCTTTTTTATTTGTTCGCAGAGCACCAGGACATCGGGAAAGGCGAGTCCCCGAGAGTCCCGAGTTGGAGACAGTGCCTGAGTCAGATTCAGTGTTGAGCATCTTGCAAGGTAAGTGCTGCGCCTACTCTCGCCGGAAAAGCTGGACGTAACGTAGGAGCCTACCTTTGTGAGGAATTGACTGTCTCGGGGCCAGCTGCCAACCGCTGCCCCTGGCGAAATTCTGGTCAATGTTTAATTTGAGAGGGAAGTGGTGGTCCCGCAGCTTCTGAGGTACTGAAAACGCGGGTCTTTGGAGGAAGGACAAAGAGACTAAGCACCACAGGCGACTTGATTCTCAGAAGCGCTGGCTGGCAGAGACCAAAGATACAGGCAATTGGGGGTGTCGCAGGATACCCTAGGGTGTGTGTTGGTGTCCTGGTGTCCAAGAGCAGCCTCCAAACTAGCCTGGGCTCCACTGCTTGTCCAGAGCAGGACCATAGGGCGCTGTGGCCACTGTGTAGGCTGAGCTCCAGATGGGCTGTTGGTGTGCGCTGGGGAGAGGCTGTGAATTGGGGCCCCATGATGATGAGGCTCAGCATTAGTAGCAGGAAACTTGCCCAGAGTCTCAAAGTCTCTTGCAGCTGTTTGCTGTGGTGTGAGGGCAATTGCTGTATTTTGAAGATGTAGGCCGTGTCCGACAGAGTCCAGTCATCTCCGTTTCTCTTCTCTCCTCTCCAATCTGGTTCCTGGGGGAAAGCTCGGTTTTCATTCTTCGCAGTTTTCTTTTCCTATGAGGAACAAGGGAAAAGTCTTTAAAATTCTTTTCAACTTCTGGCTTAATTTGTTCTCTTAGTTTGGGATGCAGAGAGGCAATTACTGTGGTTTATTGCCTTGTAAAAGATCCATAAATTTCGTGCCTATTTGGGGGAGGGGCTGTGGGAATCGCTTTCTGAAGCTGGGTCTGAAAGGAATGGGGACTTTGGCTTTGTTCTTTCCGGGATGATTTCCCTTAAAAAGTTTCCCAAGATTTTGTCTTCTGCTCCCTGTGCCCCACTTTCCTTGAAAATGTACTCCCTGGAAACCTTATCAGGTGTTAATTAATTGCAGCATGTGATTCTTTGATGCTCTAAGATTGATCTGGCATTTCAGATATACTTACTATTTTATCAGAAAGTAAACACTCACTGGAAAGCTGAGTTACTTTCTCAGCTACCGTGTGTCTATGTCAGGTATGGAAAGAACATTTCTGGGAATTCACAACTCTCCATGTACAAGATCTGCATCTGCACACAGCTAATCGAGTCATGGAATGTATAAATAGTGTAGTGGCAGAAGCTTGAGACAATGTGTCTAGAATGAGATGCATATCCACATGTGTGTAGAGAGCTCTAAGTCCCGTGCTACTGCAGTTGTTCCCATAGGAATATCTCTTGTTAAATAATGATCTGTTTTCTCCACAGAACCCCCTTACATACATATATACATACATATATATACACAGTGGGTTTAGAGAGTCTTAACCGACACTAAGAGATGGCTAGACTTAACTTAAAGGGAGAAAAATGTTAAGTGTATTTTTTGATGGTGAAATCAGATTGCAATGTTTGAGTACAGATATATCTAATCAGCTGACAGCCATGCAAATATTGACCAAATCTTGGTCACCCTGCAAGGCAACGGTTTGCCTATCTTGACTCTGGTGTTTCCAGCGTCTGTGTTTCCAACCCTATTCAGGTTGGAAAGTAAGTCAAGAGGGACAGGCTGCTTGATTGATTTTAGAGCCTAGGCCTGAGCATCTCTCCCTTATTGCTCGCTCAACTGAAGCTTCAATAACTCCAGAAAAGAAGATTTCAGGGTGACGAAGGAGGACCCAGCTGCTGATTCTCAGTGGCTTAGCCTGCGCTGTGTCTCTCCCAAAGAAACCATTTTTGCTTCAAAAGTTTAACTTCTTGGTTTTTTCATCTGGCATCTCTTCAAAGCACCCCTTTCCACCCCTAAGTTCTCATGTTAATTGTTAAACAGAAGTTGGAGTATTAACTGGTCTGTTAATAGTAGTATGGAGTCTTCTCAGCTGGAGCTGAGGTACTGCTGGGCCTTGCTGGCGTTAAGGCATTTTTCTCAAGCAGTACCAGACTTCTTCCATTGATTTATGGCCTGAAGAGTTTCAGTTTGCTCCAGACTCTTCTGAGAGTTCTGAGGGAGGTCCTTCTCATTTCTGAGCTGAAGTCTGGGCAGAAACTTTGTGTGAGTTGTGTGTGTGTGTGTGTGTGTGTGTGTGTGTGTGTGTGTGTGTGTGTGTGTGTGTGTGTGTAAGCATGCATATACAAGCAGGGAAGTTTGCCATGAATTCAATATTTTCAGGTCTTCCCAGCTTATCTGGAAACTGCAGTGTAAAACATGGGGGGTGGTCAGGTGATATTAGTGGCCTGAGTCCTGGGGGGAGGGGAATTGAAGACTTCTAATTGGAAACCAACTTTGGGTCCTGTTCCCCAAACCCAAACTTGAGAGGAGTTTTTCCTTTGACTCACTTCTTCAGTTTATTGCTTAGATTAGAACTGGGAAGATTCACTTATAGGCTCTCTTCCAGCTGTGCCACAGAGAAGACATTGCTGGCAATGTCTCAGGAATTAGATCTCTTTACTGTCCTCTGATTTGGACACCCCTTGACCAGGCCCCCTTACAGAAGGCCTTGCTCTCTCACCAAGACTTTTCTGTTTCTCTGCAGGGGAGGGAAGAAGGGGAGGAATTGTGCATAGCTTCCTGCAGCTGCTACAAGTGAGCCTTGCCCCTTAGAAAGTCTCAGTCCAAGACCTACTCTCCAGGAGGATGGAGATATGGCCCAGGGTTCTTGTCAGCTCTACACTCTCCCAGAAAAGGGTCAACTTTGCTGACAGTGTGTGAGCGGGCAAAGTGTAGAAATGAGTGGCTGTGGGATTAGGCAGAAAAGAGAGTGGCACTTATTTGTTTCAAGCAGGTTCCTCCTGCACAGCTGGTCCAGTTCAAGTGCTGCTTGTGGATATGGGACTGTGTTGGGAAAGGGCAAAATGCAGAAGGAACCTGGCTGTCTTGTAGGTTAACTCAAAGGATGCCAACAATGTTTGGTTCTCTCTTGGTGTATACATCTCTCTCTTTCTCTATGTGTGCCACTCTCTCCTCTCTGTCTGTCACACACATTGCTTCCTCCTACATTTTTCATCATTAGGAGCCTATACTTTCATGTCTCACTTAGCTGTTGTTCTGAAGAAAGCTCACGACTGTTCAGGGTACTTTGTGACCCACTATTATACTAAGAGCCTTTCTTCTGGGGGGCACCCAAGGAAGCAAAACCAGCTAGATTTGGAGGAGGAGGTGTTCTTGCCCTTTGTCATGCAATTATGTGTCTTTTAGGTTTCTCCAGTGACTTTGGTGTATGGTGTGGGTGTTAGCAAACTCCCGCACAATGGTAGGCTGCTGGAAAGAGAGTGAACTGGGCAGGCCTGTCATCACTGGGTTTTCTTTTGGAAACAGGTTCTGGATCTTGCCTTTTGATGCTGGCCTGCAGACCAGAGGAGAGTGGAGTGCTTAGGGATGCACTAAGCTTGTCCAAGAGCCAAAGACTGCTAGGGAAGTTATGTGGACTCTAAGAATAGTCAGTATTGCTGTCCCCTTGTGTTTGTAGCCAGTGTAAAGAAATAGAAGCAGAGCTAAATAGCCTTGTGGGCACATGTTGGCGATGCAGAGGGGGGGAGAACCCCTAAGTATCCTACTGCCCTAGTTAAATCTCTTCTCTAGAACTCCACTGATAGTCAAGGTTTCCTTCCCCAAAGCAAAATGTTTTGCTCAGAAATCCAGCTCCTTCAGTGTTTCCCTATTTCAAATCAAAGGATTTAAGTTGACGTAAGACCACGTGAGCACATAATACAGCGCATTATTGTGGCATTTGGAGCGGAGACCCAGGCGGGCTTTGCCTGTGATTACGTTTACTAGATTCTCTACAGAGAGAGAGAGAGAGAGAAAGAGAGAGCTCCCCCCCCCACACGTACCCACCTCCTCCTTCTCCTTCCCCTTCTCCGGAGAGCGCGCTCCTAGCGGGTTGCAGTTTTCAGCGCTCATGGAACAGTTCTGGGCAAGCTAGCCGGCTGGGACTCCAGGCTACACCAGGAGGATGGAATTTATTTTAAGGTATTTCCGCCGATTGTTCATATCGAGAGTGAGTTATGGCTGTGAGAGACAAAGGTCAGGCCAGGAGACCCCGCTTCACTGACAGGACCCTCTCCCCCTCTTCCTTTGTTTCTCCATTAGAAACGAAACCAGTGGAAAGATCCCCAGTAGTGTGCCAGGCCGAGTTGAATTTTCTGGGAAATGTTGGAGTGTGTGAAGGAAAGAGCACCTAGGGGCTCCTAGTGGGGCCAGGGGGCTTTGTTCAGGGCAGCGGGCAAGGCTAGTGGCTTGCAGCCTTGGCGGAGGAAACATCCTTAAGGGGCAGCCGGCGAGGTGATGAGGCTTGCAGCCTCACTAGCTCCAGGCCCAGGCGACACTGCCTGAAGGCCATGGGGGTGGGGTGGCTGATCTGGGCCGGGAGCCGCTGGGTTGGCGGTACTGGCCACACGCGATGGACTCTAGGGCTGAGCGGGGCAGCCAGATCAGCCAACAGAGAGAGAGAGATCAATGAGTGTACAGAGGCGCTGCCATTTTATTGATGATGCTTCAGGTCACTTTGTTCAGTGCTGGTTGCAGAAGAGCTTTCTCACACACTCCAGAGCGAAGTATCCGGGATTTGGGGGTAGTGGGGTGAATGAGCCATTGTTTCCCAGCACTCTCTGCTTTGTGGGTGTAAGAGGACAGAACAAATCTAGGGGATGCCAGCACTGATGTGGTGCCTGAGAGCCAGGTTAGTCAAACAAACCCGGGAGACAGGAAGGAGGAAGGAGGCCGCCCGGGCTGGGTTGGGGCTTTTTAGGGTGCCCAACCGACCATCGCTCCCCGTGTATCCTTCACCCTGCTCAGAGAGTTGAGGGATGGCCAGAAAGGAAAGGAAGCACGAGCCTCCGAATGGCAGGAAGCAGAGGCCGACTTGGCTCAGCCAGGTCCGCAGAGCCTTGCAGCCACGCTGCAGCCTGGAGCGAGATGGGACCTAGTTCATCAGTGTTTCCAAGCAGGGGGGAGGGGGAAAATCCGGCTAATTGGGCTTTGGGGACCCAGCACTCCACTCATGAAGAGGATAGAAACTCCCTGAAAAAAAGAAAAAGAAAAAAACTTTGCTTTCCTCTGATCAGGAGCTTTCTGAACAGGGGAGAGAGCCCACCAGGAGTTTGGAGTTCTATTTGGATTTGTCCCGTGATTTTTTGCAGGGGTTAAAATATCTGATTTCCCCAGTATTTTTTTTGGGGGGGGGAGGAATCAAATCATTGCTCCTCATGGAGTGGAATTTAGTTTTTCTTAAGGCCAGGGCGATAGCTGCCTCCCCCTCTGTGGCCCTACCTTCTCACTGTGCCTGGCTGAGGCCATTTAAAGTGCCCTAAAACACCCCTTGGAAATAAAATGTAAGCTTTAATTGCTGTTCAATTACTTGTCAGCATTTCATATGATTTATGACCCAGTTCTGGCACATTTTTGACCCAGTTAAAGACTCATAAATAATATAGTTTTCACTAGAAAGAATGAAAGGGAATATAGGTTTGTTTAAGGCATCTTTTTATTATGCTTCAGTGCCAGCATGTGGAATAAATGCCTGAGGAAAGGGCTCGGGGTATAAAACGTGTGCTCAGTTGAAAGTCAGTAGTTTGTAGAGCACCCCTTGGTATTTCTCTTAAAGAGAGCGCTGAGGCTCCGAGCCCTTGGAGTTCAACTCGGGGATCAATGGGTGCTTTCTACCACGCTTCCCACCAGCTTCCCCGTGCCACAGGCAAACCTGATTTTCCTCCCTTCTGGGGGCTCCCCTGCCTTCTTGACAATAATTGTTCCTCATCTTCCTCTCCGGGTGCAAAGCTCCCCATGAGACTGGGAGACGCTGTGAAGGGGGAAGGCTGTAGAACCCTTCAGCTCTGCCTGTGCTGGGAAATGTTTTCTTCTGGCCCACTAGGGAGGGATTCGAAGGGAAGCTTGGGTGGGTGGGTGGGCATCATTTCAGGGACTCAGGACATTCTCTCTCCAAAGAAAATTTCAGGATTTTGGCCTAGAGGGTAAATATGCGGGCTTTTGCCTAGAAAGCGGCGGATCATTTTTTAGTAGTGCAAATGGACAGGCAGTATTTTTCTTTCAAAATCAGTACAAAACCAGCAAACCTTCAACTACAGTAAATGAGTATGCCTTATTCACCCCTCAGCTTAGGTCCCAAAGCCAAAAAAAAGCCAGTTTGCTGGTTTGGAGGCAGAAACGCCCAACCCCTCTCCACAACCCCCAAGCTAGGGTGCCAGGAGTCCTTCTCTGCTCCCTGTTTTCTGTCACTGGGGCTTACCATCGCCCCATCGCCATCGCCCACCATAGCTTCTCCTCAGCTCCTTGCTCCAGGGTGGCAGGTCCAGCCCGGCCCTAGTGTTTGACCCCGCACAGTGATGGCCCAGGAGTTCGCCCGAGCCCCGGCCTTCCCCCAACCCGCGCCCATAGCCCGGTGGCCAGGGCTGTGGCCGCCCGGGGGAAGGTTCTCACGGAGAGTTGGCCATCCCTGCAGCTGGCTGAGCGAGCAGGCGGCGAGAGTCGTGTCAGCAGTTTGGAGGAGAAAGTACGGGTTGATTATTGACCCACGCCTTCTTTCTTTAAATGCCACATGCGACCCGGCCGGTTTGAAGAGAAAAGGCCGCCGATCGGATTTTTTGCGGTGGGCTCTCTCCTCCTACGCGGCCTGGCTTCCCCTTTCAAGTCGTGCGGCTGCAATCTGCCATAAGGAGCAAGTGTTTGCTGTTTTGTGCTCTGTTTACAGCTTTGGGGAGGCAAGTCATAAATCTTGCCCAGCCATAAATGACAAAAACCATTGGTATGCATGAGGCCACCCTGGCCCAGAGTGCTTTTTGATTTCTCCCTTTTCCCTTGGCTTTGTTTTTGCTCTAAGGTGACACTTTGGCTCCCTGACAGTTTAAACACACTACTTATATTTTTAACACCTTCCTTTGAGAAGGACTGGCCGTTGACACCTTGGAATTGCATGAAAGACCATCTCTCTCTCTCCCTCTCTCTCTCTCTCTCTCTCTCTCTCTCTCTCACTCAACTCCGTTGGCTTGTGGGGTATTGTGGGTGGCTTTGGGAGGGAGCAAGCTCGGTCCCCCTGGAAAGTTGTGGCTAGATGGTGACTGGAGATTTTGGGCCAGTTTCAGGCTGGGCCTGGGTCTGTGGGAAAGAGCTCTTTCTAGATGCGCGCCTGGGGCTCTGAGCCTGCTGGTCTTGTCTTTCTGGAAAGTGAGCTTAGCGTTGGTGCTATGAAATGGGCACAAAAGGGCCTGCGAGGAAAGCCAAGTTTCAGGACCCCCTTTTGGGTGATCTGAGTGAGCCCTGAGCGTCCTTATTCTTGGTGGGACAAACGCTCCTGCTTCTCTTCTCAGCACGCCCTATCGCCAGGCTCCTAGCATGCCAAGGGGGGATCTGCCTCCAAGTACCTACAACTCCAGAGAGCCCCTCTTTACGGAGGGGCGATCCTATTCCAGACCTCACCCAAGATTGGCTGTGTGTGAGGTTCTTGGAATGAGTGGGCAGATGAGGCCAACTGTTTAAAGTTCGGGCAAGTCTCTTCCCCTGTTTCGTTCATCCCGACTTTTCTAAAACGTCCAGGCGGGACCCCTTACGCGGTTTCTCAAACCCTAAGAAATCGAGGCCAGACCCAGAGCCCCTTTGTGAGAGCCCATTGTTCTCATTAGCATAATTTTCCTGGACTTCTGGGACGCCTCGAAGCGAACCGAGCAGAGCAGAGCAGAGCAGAGGGAGGGCGGGCAGGGCTGGGGGTGCCCTCCTCCCGCCCCGCCGTCGAGCTCCCCCTCTCGCGCGGGTCCCTCCCCTCCCCTCGGCCGCATCCTCCCCGGCCGCCCCGCGCTTCCCCGGCCGCCTGGGCCTCCCGCCCCCAGCACCCCCACCGCACCCCCCGACCAGACGCGGCTCCCTGCGCGTGTAATATTCATAAGAAACATACCCAAGTCGGTGCCACTAGCCCAGGCAGCGCCCCGCGCCGCGCCCCGCCAGCGCTTATCTCCCGGCCGCGGCTGCTGCCCCCGGGAAGGGCAGGGGGCGGGGGCGCGGGGGAGGGGAGGGAGGGCCGGGTGGGCGGGAGGGGGGGTCCCCGTCGCCCCAGTCCGCCCTGGGCGAGCCGCGCCGGAGCAGCGAGGCGGCCACGCTCCGCGCCGCGGCGTCCGGGCCTCGGGCAGTGCCTCGCGCCCACCGCGGCCCACGGTCGATGCTGCTGAGGGTCGGTGGCCGGCCCGCGCGGAGGGGACCCGGCGGGGCCGCCCAGCCCGGCCGGGGGCCGCAGGCCGAGGCCGACCCCGCGGCAGCGCTCGCAGCGCTCGCGGCGCCCGGGAGAAGTTAAGGTAAGCTGGGCCGCGCCGGGCGCTGAATGGCGGAGCGAACGTCTGGGTGATTTATGGCCGCAGACTTAAATCTCGGTTCAAGAAGAGTTCACAAGCCGGAGCTTCCTTCCCGGCAGTGACTGATACCCTTACACTTCGAGTTCAGGCCGCGCTCCCCTCCCCGCCCCCAGCCCCGCCGCCACTTGGCTGGGGGTGGCCCGGGCTGGAGGGAGGCGGGCGAAGGGGCGCAGGGACGCGAGGGCTCTCGCCGACCCCAAGTTCCCGCAGAAACTCGGGGCGCGATGGGGCAATGGGGAAAGGGACCGCGTCCCTTCTTTCCTTCCCCAGGAAGGAAGAAAGAAGGTGGGATTTGGGCTGATCTTGCAGAGAGACAATGGGGCTTGCTGGCTGCGCTCAGTTTTGCCTGCCCACCCTCAGCCCAATAACCTGGGAGGTATTGTCCAGAAATAGCACCTCTTTGCCCAGGACCCCCTAGTCCTTAGCCCTTTGCTTGGAGGGTGTGTGTGTGGTGCAAAGCAAAGTTTCCTGGCTGGCACACCATCAACTTCTTCTCTGGTCTGCAAAAACTTTGGGGGCTGAGTTGGGGGGAGGGGGCTAAGGTGCTTGTCTGCTGACCTCAAACAATAGAAAAGAGGTTGGTGGGATCTCCGAGGTGAATTCTGGTTGTAAATTTATGTCGGTGGTTGCAGCGCGCTTTGATTTTAAAGGGCAATTGTTATTTTACAAGACAAATGCACAACTTGATGAAAAGACTTAAGCAAGCAGGCCTTGTAGCTTCTGATAATGGATTAGCAAGTCACTTGAAATATTGCACGCTCAGAATCAACTTAATTTTGTTTTATCTAATATCTTGCAGTTCTCAAGTGTCTGGAGTAATTTTTTTTTACCTCACGTTTTATTTTACACAACCCTAGTATCTTAAAATTTTATAAAAGCAGCCATTAACACTTCCAAATGTAATAGGAACCATTTTCCATGAAAGAACAGGAAACAGACATTAAATTGGTAGTCAGCTGCAAATTTTATTTAATCTTGACTTACTTTTGATCCTGGATTCTGTAGCTTCCTATTTATTTCCAAAGGAGACAGAGTACTCCAGGACTCAAGAGCATACACAATAACTCCGGATAAGGGATGCTGTAATTTTAAAATTGAGGGTCTGGAAAATTAATTGTGCCTGTTTTCCAGATGTTGGTCATATTGTTGGTTGAATGAAACCCAAAGGATCCCGTTAACAACAAAATGATGGTCGCCCGTTGTTAGAAGCTTATTTTATTATTTCTCTTTAATAACAAAGTATCTGCTATTTGTGGAAACTTGAATAACTCTAGCACTCAAATACAGAGTTGAGTCGGTTGTGGAAAATGCTTTTCTTCATGAATTTGTCATTTTAAATTTCAAACGATGAGAGAAAGGACTACACCTCAAGGTGCGTGTATTTGTAGATTCACGTGGAACTTTTCAGGACTGAGAATTACAGATTCACCAGAGTTGAAAAGAGACGAACAAGATACAAGTTTCACGACTACAAACTACATTCTGAATAAAAAGGGTTTGAGAAGGACTTCCATGGCTTTTTAGATTTTCGCCCTTGACTTGGTGATTCTGAAGCAGGTAAACAGACCAAGTCACAAACATCGACAACCACAGCAGCACACCAAAGCTCAGGGAACTCTGGCAGGATTTTATGGTCTGTGCTTCTATCCCTCGTCCAGAGCCAAATGACCCCCATACATCAAATTACATAGCAGTTTCTAAGACAGAACCTATTATCGTTAAGTTGGAAGGAGAGTTCAAGCTGTGGTCATGGAGATGAACGCTGGTTTTTCAGGTTCCTGGTGGGTTGTTTTTTTTCTCTAATCCATCATGTTTTAACAGGTAGAATTTGATAGTTGCCTTGAATAACAGCACCTCAGAAAGTCCAAAGCAGGAGGGTCTGAGGACCTTTTATAACTAGGGAAAAGAGGTGGGAGTGGCTTGCTAGGACTTGCCTGAGTACTAGGGAGAGGAAAGCAGGGAAGAATTGTCCAGAGTTTTGAGTTGTGACTAGCTGGAGGTGGTGTTGTTGGTTCCCCCTCGCAGGGAACATTCTGCACAAAGTTTTCTCGGGCCACAAGAGGCTCCTTTGGAAGTGGTGGCTCTTATGCTTGCATGGACTAAGTGCTTGCCCAACTCAATCTTTACTACCAGGCAGAGCCAATTGCCGGAAACAATGGTTGCCCACCTCTCTGGATTGCTAGTAGATCCAAGAAGGGGCTGGCTGGGAGGCCCCAACCTGTTGTGGCTCCTTTGGGTGGCTCATTTGTCAAGTAAGAGCCCTAAAACACGGGCCAGAGGAACAAAAATTGGCGACCCAAGTTCCCTTTTGCCTCTTCTCTCCTCCCAAATTCCCAGAGGAAAGGACTCCTTGCCTCGAGGTTCCCCTTGGACCAAGGATCTAAGACACAGGACTCCCCAAGTGTCTTGTTCCTTGGTAAAGAGGGATCCTAACCCTGTTCTTTTGTAGCCCACCAGGCCTTCCTCCTTTGGGACTCCAGCTCCCGGGAGCCGGGGTTCGGGTCCTCCCTCACTCTCTTCCTCTGGCCCCGGAAAACTCCCCAACTCCAGACGCAAGTTAAGCAAATATTTGTAGCTGCCAGTAAATTCCAGCGGCTTTTTATAGCGCGGCTCGGTGCGCCCGGGGCCAAGTCGTGCTGCTAAATATTGCTGACCACTTTTTCTTTTATGGCTTTCATGTCACTTAGCTATTGAGAGTAAGATGGATTTGCGCGGAGCCCTCACCGCGCTGCGCTTCTCGCTCCCCAGGTCTGCGCGGGGCGGCCATTGGCGGCGGAGCGTCACGTGACCGCGGGGGCGTGCCAATGTGCGCCCTCACGGGTGTCCAGCCCCGGTCAGAGTGTGCGAGCCAGATCTGCAAACTGCGCGATGCAAAAAGCGACCTACTACGACAGCTCTGCGATCTACGGTGGCTACCCCTACCAGGCAGCCAACGGGTTCGCCTATAATGCCAGCCAGCAGCCCTACCCCGCGGCCACGGCCCTGGGCGCCGAGGGCGAGTACCACCGACCCGCCTGCTCACTCCAGTCCCCCATCGCGGGGGGCCACCCCAAGGCGCACGAGCTGAGCGAAGCGTGCCTGCGGACCCTGAGCGGCCCGCCCAGCCAGCCCCCGGGTCTGGGCGAGCCGCCCCTGGCCCCTCCGCCGCCCCAGGCCGCGCCCCCTGCCCCGCAGCAGCCGCAGCCCCCGCCACAGCCCCCCGTGCCCGCCGCGGCGGTGCCCCCGACCCCCTCCTCCGTGTCCCCACCTCAGAATGCCAGCAACAACCCTGCCCCTGCCAGCTCCGCCAAGAGCCCCCTGCTCAACTCACCCACGGTGGCCAAACAAATCTTCCCCTGGATGAAAGAGTCCCGGCAAAACACAAAGCAGAAAACCAGCGGCTCCAGCTCAGGTAAAGGGGTGCCTTCTAGAGGAGGGTGCCCCAACTGGGGTCCTGCTACTACCAGCCACCCTGGCCAGCACTGTCTGCAGGAGCCCAGATGTTCCCAAGAATCCACTGTGTCTCCATCCCTCTCCCCATAGACCTTTCCAGACCTTTGCAGCCAGGGAGGTGGCAGGTCTCTGTGTGTGTGTGCCCAGGAAATCCCAGAGGGAGATGGAGAGGGCAGTCTCTCTGGAACCCTCGGAGAAGAGGGGCCTTGTGCATTTGGACCCTCTTCTGGCCCACCCCTGAAGTTGGGGTTTTAGAACAGCAAACCTGGCCTCCATTCCCACACAGCTCTTCATATTAAACAAATAGTGGACCCTGACCACCTTCCCTAAAATGTGAAAGCATAAAAACAGGCCTAACTATCCTCTAAGTGTGTACCAGTGCCTCTTCTCTCATCAGAGCCAACTTGGAATCTGTTCCTATCCATGGAGTGACCAGCCTCACTAAGGCTTAGCATCAGGAAGGCAGCTTGGGGCCTCCTGGGCAAGGGGGTGTGAACATGTCATCCTAATAGGAACCACATGGGCCTCCTAAAGCTGAGCGCCAGGGAAGAGACAGCAAGTTCTCAGCAACTCACATTGCCTACTGAGTCCCTTCTCCAAGTGCTCTGCCCCGAGCCAAGAAAGAGGAGAGAGAGAAGGGGAGAGAGAGGAGAGAGGTGAGAGGAGAGAGAGGAGAGAGAGAGAGTGAGAGAGTACTAGATTGGTGACCAAAGCTGGGCAGGCTGCACTGTGATTTGGAGAACTCTAATCAATTGAATCTATCTCCTCCCAGTAGGCCTGCCCATCTCTCATCCAGCCACCAGAAAGAGTGACTTTCCAAGGGAGCCTTTAGACAGGGAAAGCTTTCCAGACTGGACCTGCCTTTTCCCATCACCCCAGGACAGAGTAAATTAATGGCCAACGGAGGCAACTGTCCAGCTCTCCAGTGATGAGGGAAGGGCTTCTTGAGTGGCCAGTCAGATCTGTCCACCAGGAGCTGGTAGACTGGACAGTGAGTGCTGAAGGACTGGGAATACAAGCAGGAAGGCCCTAGGGTGGACCTCCACTTTTCTTTCCGCCCTTTCCCAATAGAGAAGCCGGGCATTCAGTTTCAGAGTCTGGTATCCCCAGCTCCTTGCTCGCTTGGCCCACCAGGGCAGCGGGCAGCCGCTCTTCTTCTATCTCCTCCTCTCCGGGCCAGCCCAGGCTCTCGTGGGCCCGGAGGAAGGAGGGGCTGGCGGGACCGGGGCGGGGCTCCCGGCACCCCCTGACGCCTCTCTTCCTCTCTCTGTGCTCGTAGGGGAGAGCTGCGCAGGCGACAAGAGCCCGCCCGGGCAGGCGGCGTCCAAGCGCGCGCGCACGGCCTACACGAGCGCGCAGCTGGTGGAGCTGGAGAAGGAATTCCACTTCAACCGCTACCTGTGCCGGCCGCGCCGCGTGGAGATGGCCAACCTGCTGAACCTGACCGAGCGCCAGATCAAGATCTGGTTCCAGAACCGCCGCATGAAGTACAAGAAGGATCAGAAGGGCAAGGGCGTGCTGACGTCGTCCGGGGGCCAGTCCCCGAGTCGCAGCCCCGTGCCCCCCGGCTCGGGGGGCTACCTGAACTCCATGCATTCTCTGGTCAACAGCGTCCCGTATGAGCCCCAGTCGCCCCCGCCTTTCTCCAAACCCCCCCAGGGCGCCTACGGGCTGCCCCCAGCCTCTTACTCTGCACCCCTGCCCAACTGCGCGCCTCCGCCGCCCCCCCAGAAGCGCTACCCGGCGGCGGGCACGGGGGGCACACCCGACTATGACCCGCACGCGCATGGCCTGCAGGGCAACGGCAGCTATGGGACCCCACACTTACAGGGAAGCCCCGTCTTCGTGGGGGGCAGCTATGTGGAGCCCATGAGCAACTCTGGGCCCGCCCTCTTTGGCCTCACGCACCTCCCCCACGCCGCCTCGGCCGCCATGGACTACGGGGGTGCAGGCCCCTTGGGCAGCGGCCACCATCACGGGCCTGGGCCAGGGGAGCCGCACCCCACCTATACGGACCTTACCGCCCACCATCCTTCTCAGGGAAGAATTCAGGAAGCCCCCAAACTCACCCACCTGTGATGGTGGGCTCGGGGCTATGCCAGGAGAGTCCCCCACCCCACCCACATACCCTTCTTCCTCTGCTTGGTTTTGTTTTTTTGTTTTGTTTTGTTAAAGGTTCCTCCAGTCCTTCCCTTTTCTCTCCTCCAGATCCCCTTGAGCCCTCCGACCCTGTTTTGTTTTCTTTGGTAACGCGGTTTTTTTTTTTTAATAGTTTATGTGACGTAGCAATCTTGGTTGCTGGAATGGCTGTCAGTATCTGTAGCGGTATTTATCTCCCGCCCTCGCTCGGCCCGCTGGCCCTGCACCCTTGTACCTTTCTACTCTTTGATCAGAAACAGGGTATATGAACAAATTTTCTAGCCTAGTTCTTCAATGTGAATTTGTTCGTACGTTATGGCTCCCGAGAGGAAGCGATTTTTTTTAAACTTTTAGTTTCTTTTTTTTTTTAATTGCACTTCTTGTAAAGAGCGAGAAAAAAAAATCAAAAGGCGCTTTGAAACAGGGGTTCCCTGTGCAAGGATGACTAAGTGTACGTCTTTCCGTGTGTGTATGCTGGTGAACAGTCAGATTTATTTATTTTTTTTGCAAGCATTGAGTAATCTAAGTTTTAAATATTATTTATCCCCATCCGTTCGTATTTATATTAAAGAAATTCTGTACCCTGATATTGTCAGGAGGTTTGTTGGGCCTTTTGTTCAATGGCGTATTGGCGTACATAGAAAAAATTTATTTGAAAGGAAAGCGTAATTCCTTTATATAAAAATAACGGTAACGATGCAATAATACCAGAGAGGGTCCCGCTTTTAATTTAGGTTTATGACATCCGGCGAAACTGAAAAAAAATCTGTAAAGGCGAAAAAAATTGTTAGATTTGTTTTGAGAGTTCTACATTCCTTGCTGCTCACATTCTGAGAAACAAAACAAAAAAAAATAAAGTTTTTATTCTGAATAATATCCGAGTGTAGAAGGGATTCTTTGGCCGAAGATGGGGCGCGCTGGTCTGGCGGGCCAGCTGGACTTGCAGACCGCAGCAACGCTCCGCTTCCACCGCAGGCCTGGCCCGGCACCCCGAGTGCAAACGTGGCGAGGACTCGGCGAGCGGCAGCCCTCCCGGAGGCTTCAGTTCTGCAAACACCCAGACGGGTCCTGGTTCCCAGCTGCCATGAGCCCAGCAGCAAGCGCCGGGCTAGGAGGCGCCGATGCCCGGGAAACAATGGCCGCGGTCCCCCTGCACGGCGGGGGGCGCCCAGGTGCTCAGGCGGCCCCTCCAAAGGATGGGGCAGCAGACCGCCGCCTGCACCATCTTCGGGTCAAAGCTGAGCAGGGGACGCGGCAGCCCGGCAGAGACGTCCCAGCAGCAACTGGACTCGGCCGCGTCTTCTCTGGCCCTGGAGGCGCTGGGAGGAAAGAACCGCTGCTCAAATCACTTCTGCCCAGAGTGGCTACGCCAAGAACCCGGAGGCCCCGCCAGATTCGCAGCCTGGGAAGGCCTGAGTTCAGAGCACTTTCCAGAACCCTTCCCGGGACCACAGGAGCCCAGCATTTCCCCGAACTTTGGGATTTGGCATCTGCAGGATTTATTTCCTCTCGTTTCCCTCCCCGCTTTCCTTTTATGGCCCCAGGGGGAGGAGGAGAGGGAAAGGAGATTGGTATCTTTCTAATAAAAACCGCACTTTTAAAAGAACTCCTTTCATTTAATGCTATAGAAACTAAGCAGTCCCGTGCTCCTCCAGGATTTGGAAGACAGGGCTGCCTGCTGGCTGACTGGCAGAGGCAAAGGCAGGACAGGAAGGAGAAATATTTTCCTCTTCATATTCAAGGACTGCTTGGAGACGGAGCCAAAATCCAAAAGTGGCAAACCTCAGGATGGCCTCCCCATCAGCATCTACTCCCCCACCCCCTCCAAGCTGGAATCGAGGAACCACCTGCGTCTGGGGATCTGGAGTCGAGGCGAGTCTGATGTGAGAGAAATAAAACCCTTTCTCCCTATGCTGGATCTCAGGAGGCGGAGGTGAAAAATGTCGCCATTTTGTCTGCAATCCAAAATATACATCATCATGGCCTCTATCTTTCCCCTGAGAAGCTTCTCAGGTGGTCTTTAGAAACGGGCACTGGAGCCCGGGCTGGGTGCTGCTGGTGACATAGGAGCTGTTTTTAGGGACTCTGCTCATGCTTTAAGACAAAATAAAAATAAAAGATTTTGGAAGACGCAAGACCTAGGGTACTGTGGAGACCTAAGTGCTTCTCTCACCCAGAATTACTTCCCCCACATCTGAAGTCTAATACTCTATTTTCTTGGAAGGAATTTGAACTATGGAAGCAGTAGAGGTGCATCCCAGGCCCACCCCGATTTCCCCGCCTAGATATGGCGCACCTCAGACAGGCAAAGATCCGGATCGCCAGTCTTTGTCAGAAATGGAGCTTCCAGCCTTGGGGTTGGGCAGCTCTGAAGTGAACAAACTGAGCAAATGGAGAAGCCTTCTTTTCAGCAGTCATTTTAAAGAAGCCTGTAAAATTATCTGGGAAAATAAGGACCAGTGGAAGAGAGAGGGACCAGGGCAGGGAGGGGAAAAAGAGCAAGATCCAGCCAGCAAGCTCCATTTTTCAGGGCTGCCCCATCTCCCCATCTTGAAATTTGCTCTTCAGCTGGAGGCCGCCTCCTTCCCACCGCAGAGATTTGAAAATGAGCTGCCAATAGGATCCCCTACATCTTGTCTGTCCGAAAGTTTTATTTTGGACGTCAAAGGAAAATATTGTTCTCACCACCAAACCCAGCTTTCAAAATATTAAAAGGAGATTCTTAAAAAAAAAATACCTCCTGAGTTAAAGGAACTGATTTCAGGAAGAGCTCGACGTTGAATAGTCCAAGGAAAGAGGTTTCTTCCAGATGGTATTTGAGTTAAAGCCGCTGAGGCGAACAAAAATTTCTCACCCACGCAACTCAGCCCCTGACAAAGCCTCAGTGATATGGCAGCAGCTCTTGTCCCTTGCCCTTGCCCCCCTTCTCTTAACCCCCTTCATATTTTCTGTTTAAAAGGAATGCCAAAACTCACCATCCAAAAACACCTTTCCCCAAACTAGCTTTCTAGCTCTTTCCAATGCCAAAAATATAGCTTAAAAAATGACTAGTTTTCCTTGTTTACTTGCGTTTCCTGCTCTTCTCTTTGCTCGGCCACATTTGATCTTGGAAAGAGCTTGAAGCAGAAATGTGTTCTTAAGGGCCAGAAGCTGTCAAGGCTTTTGGTGAGCAAGATTGATCGCACCCAGACTTCCTTCAGAGCTTTGTTTGGAATAAAAGCAAGAAAACCGAAAAACCTCACATTTTCCAAAATAGTATCTCTATCTGTAAGGCGATGCACTGGGTGAGTCTTCAACCAAGTCTACTTTATAGCTAATTTCTAATCGAAGCCCTTAGATGCTAACCTCAGAGATCTAGTCCTACTAGCACTCCTTCCTCAGCCTTTCTCGTTTTCTACAGATATTTTTCTCTCCCCTGTCAACCTCTCCTCTCCTCTCTTCTCCTCCTCCTCTCTCTCTGTCTCTTTCTCTCTCTGGACATCAGAATGATTTATTTTCCTGCCACCCCCACCCCCATAGCTGCTGGTCTGGGAGAATCTGAGCACTCTATCCATTTCAAAGAAAGCAAAACGCAAATCATCACCCTCAGAGTTTGGGGGGAAAGAGATACCCTGAGATCTCTGAGACTCCCCACCCTTCAGCCTTCTTCCCCCTTTTTGGTGGATCTTTCTAAAGTTACTGTTTGGTGCCTAAAGGTGTTAGGACTTCTGAGTCCTCCCATGCAGATCAAGAAACTCCAGTCCAAGAAGCTCCAGTGTCCAGAAGCTCCAGTGTCCAAATTGGTAAAGAGGGGAAGAGAGGGAGAGGAGAGGAGAGAGAGAGAGAGAGAGAGAGAGAGAGAGAGAGAGAGTTGTGAGCAGAGAAAGAGAACCTTCACCATTCTTTCGTGGGTTGCCCCCTCTCACCTGCTGTGGAGTTTCCCACAATAAAACCGGGGTGCAAGCATCCCTGTAGGCCCAGGAGAGAGGGAAAAAAAGATGTAGGAGGCAGGTGGGACTGCCCCTGTTCCAGCCGCTCCCCCACCTCGACACCAGTGCCCCCCTCTCCAGAGCAACGAAGACGACGCAGAGAAAGGGAGGAAAAGAAAAATGAAAAGAAGAAAAAGAAGAGGGTCAAGCATCGTTTTCATCCCTGCTGTTCACTTGCAACCGACTTCCTGGAAATCCGAAATACTCACCGCACCCCAGCCTCCGGGTGTGAAACCCAGAACCCAGGAGCCCACGCGCCTGCTCGGGGCGACATTTCTCTGGCTGGCCGCCTCCCTGGCTACGGGGATTTGGACACATGGGCAGGGGGCGGTTGTCTCTTTTGGCACGCGCATCTATTTTTCGCGAGCCACTCCTGAAAAGTTGATGGAGCAGGAAGGTCGGGAAGCTTCGAGAGCCGCCTCCTGTTTTCCGCTTCCCGCCGGAGTCACATCCCTAGTTGCTGTGGAAA
>PVKC010018530.1:0-19599 GCA_004027635.1 Crocidura indochinensis
AAAAAAAAAAAATTAGATGATTGTATGTCTAGAGAAGATTCTCTGAGTACTCAAGCCTCTTCCACTGATCTGAGAGTCTGTCTTTATTCCAATACCATGCTATTTTGTTAACTATTGATTGTAATACAGTTTAAAGTTGGGGAAAGTAATGCCTCCCATATTTCTTTTCCTACGAAGTGCTTTAGCTATTCGAGAGTGTTTATTGTTCCAAATGAATTTCAAAAGTGTTTGATTCACTTCTTTGAAGAATGTCATGATCTATTTCACCACTCTTTGTCTCTTAATTGGTGCATTTAGTCCATTGACATTGAGGGAGATGATTGTCATGGGATTTAATGTCATTTTTGTGTGTAACTTTGGTGTGTTTGTTGGTCTGTCTTGTCTTAAAGTAGACCTTTCAGTTTTTCCGTTAAGGCTGGTTTTGCATCTGTGAAGTTTCTGTGCTGTTGCTTATCTATGAAGCTATGTATCCTTCTTTCAAACCTGAACATGAGTCGGGCTGGGTGCAGTATTCTAGGAGAGGCCTCCATTTCATTCAGTCTTGTCAATATCTCACCACTGTCTTCTGGCCTTGAGAGTTTCTTGTGATATGTCTTCTGTAAGTCTTAAGGATGCTCCTTTGTATGTAATTTCCCTTTTTGATCTTGCTGCTTTCACTATTCTATCTCTATCTGTGGGATTTATCATTGTAACTAGGATATGTCTTGGGGTGTTTTTCTTCAGATCTCTTTTAGCTGGGACTCTTTGGGAGTGCAGGATTTGATTGCATGCAGTCTTTAGCTCTGGGAGTTTCTCTGTGATGATGTCTTTGACTGTTAATTCTTTCTGAGGATCTCCTTCCTGGGCCTCTGGGACTCCAATGATTCATATGTGTTTTTGTTGAGTTGATCAAAGACTTCTATTTTCATCTGTTCACATTCCTTGAGTACTTTTTCCATTGTCTGATCATTTGCCTTACGGTTTTTTTCCAATATCTTCTGCTGTATAAAGTTGTTCTGCATTTGATCTTCCAGTTCACTGATTCTGTACTCAGCTGCTTTTACCCTGTTGGATAGGCTGACCATTGAGTTTTTCAGTTGAGCTACCATGTTTTTTTCAAATTTGTTATTTCGGGTTGGAGTTTTCTGATTTCTGTCTTTGTGTTCTCATCAGCTAGAGCTATGTTTTCTTTGATTTCCATGAAGATCTTCCATATTTCTATTCTAAACTCCTTATTTGAGAGGTTAATCAGATGGTTGGTATTTTTTGTGTCATCAGAGCTATCATCTTCATTCTCTGTGCATGGTGTTCCCCTGCAAGATTTTCCCCATTGTCATGCTTGCAGTGTGATATTTTTCTGCGTGTTGTCATGGAGTTAATAAGTTAGAAAAAGTGCGCAGCAGCGAAGAAAAACTGAGTGGCTGTGCTCTTCTGGGACCTCCAGGAGACAGTTTTTTGGGAAGCCCTTCCTAGCCCTTTGAGGAGAGCTTCAGGAGATCAGAGAAGAGAAACAGGCAAAGTCAACAGGCTCTTCAGCTTCTCCCAGTTGCCAATCTCACATCAGGGTGGACTCCTCCACAGACAAAGTAGTCAGCTCCCAATATGGTATTCTTGTTTTATACTCTAGTACTCAAGAGTTTATTTTTTATTGATCTGATTCATTCTCTCCTTTGTTTTGTTGTTGTTGTTATTGTTGTTGTTTGATCACATCCAGCTATGCTCAGGGCTGACTCCTGGCTCTGTGTTCACATCATTCCTGGTGAGCCTTGAGGTTTGGCCACATGCAAGGTAAGTGCCTTACTCTCTGTGTACCTCTCTGACCCACGCCATAATTTTTTATTAAGGATATATGACTAAACTAGAAAGGGCAAATTTACTGTATTAGTTCAACTACAACTTTGAAATTTATCTACCTTTTACATAAAGAAACTAGACAGATATAGAAATGAAACTAACATAATTAAGAGCAAAAGTGTGGGGCCCGGGAGATAGCATGGAGGTAAAGCATTTGCCTTTCATGCAAAAGGTCATCGGTTCGAATCCTGGTGCCCCATATGGTCCCCCGTGCCTGCCAGGAGCAATTTCTGAGCATGGAGCCAGGAGTAATCCCTGAGCACTGCCGGGTGTGACCCCCTCCCAAAAAAAAGAGCAAAAGTGTAATAAAATGTTTTACTTTCCTGTAAATCACAGCTAATGGCATGTGTGAATAAATAAAATATTTTAATCATAAACAGAATTCTGCTTATGACTGAAGTCAACTATGAACATGCTTGTAATCATGGTGCTTAAATAAAGATTTACATAAAAATATTTTTTTTTGGTTTTTGGGCCACATCCAGTGACGCTCAGGGGTTACTCCTGGCTATTCGCTCAGAAGTCGCTCCTGGCAGGCAAGGGGGACCATATGGAGAACCGGGGGATCGAACCACAGTCTGTCCTAGGTTAGCGCAGGCAAGTCAGACACCTTACCTCCAGCGCCACCACCCGGCCCCCCATAAAAATATTTTAAAAGCAATATAAAAAGAAAAAATAGATCAACAGGAAAAAAGAACTTTTTTAAATGTTTAACATATTGTTTTTTAATTTTATTTTATTAAAAACCATTGTGATTTACAAAGTCTTTCATAGTTTGGTTTCAGACATACAATGATTCAGGGTCAGTCCCACCACCAGTGTCTATCTTCCTCCACCAATGTTCCCCAAGTGCATCCCTACCTGCCATTATAACAGGTCCACTTTAAGTTTAGATTGTTAAAGTTTGGGTCTCTTGATTCCATTGTTGTTGACTTTGGATTGGATATTTAGTTTTGTCCTTTATTTAACACTACCAATACACCTGAGACAGCTTAGCCTCTGTCCCCCATACTTTCATATTTGTGTTTCTCCTCTTCCACTCATTTTTCTTCTCCTCTCTATACTCTGGGGCCAATAGTATTCATCACCCATTTAGAGTTGAATTCAACTCCCACACAGAGTATAAACTCCCATTTAGACTACTGTGTTTCTTCATGAAGCTATTCTAAACACCACATATGGGTGATATCATTCTGTATTTATCCTTCTTTTTCTGGCTTACTTCATTTAGCATAATATCTTCCAGTTTTATCCATATAGCTGCAAATTCCATGATTGCATCATTCCTTACATCTATGTAGTTTTCTATTGTATATGTGTACCATGTCTTCATGATCCACTCATCTGTTGTTGGATATCTAGGTTGACTCCAAGTCTTGGCTATTTTTCATACCCAGTATTGAATACATCAATATTCGATAGATGAAATGAAAATGTCCATGGAAGCAAGTTGAGAAGAATCAATATCATAATACAAAATAAATGTAAAGTGAAATTTGAAATATGACTGAAAGGAAAGAGGAGAAAATATTTAGGAAAAATGAAGAAAAACTTTGAGAACAATCTGATAATGGTTGTACTAGAAGGCAAAAAGAAAGAAAAAGAAACAGAAATATCATTCAAAAAATATTATAGAATTACCTTAATAGAAGAACTAACTATAGATGGTAGTGTTCAGAAACTGAGATAATACCCAAATTTTTAAATGCAAAAAATAACTCATACCAAAATAATTTGTTAGGGCATCAAAAATTTACAATAGAGAAAAATTTTTAAGGGGGAAATATGACAGGATTGCCCCAGATTTCTCAATAGAAACCCTCCAAACAAACAAACAAAAAAAGTTAGAATGATATCCAGAATTCTAAAAGATTTAAAGCCAAGAATACGTTAGATTTTGTGAAATTTATTTTCTGGCTTTTTCAAATAAGTAAAATAAAAATTTATCATCACCAGACCAACATTATAAGAAAAGTTGAAAAGTATTTTTTTTCAAAGTATTCTTTTACAATAAAAAAAATTTGCACCAGAAGCCGGAACCGTGGCACAAGCGGTAAGGTATTTGCTTTGCAGGTGGTTAACCTACGACAAACCATGATTCAATCCCCTGGCATCCCATATGGTCCCCCAAGCCAGGGGCAATTTCTGAGTGCATAGCCAGGAGTAACACCTGAGTGTCACTGGGTGTGACCCAAAAATCAAAAAATTAAATTAAATTAAATTTAAAAAGGAAAAAAATTACACCAAACTTTGAACATGCTATATAGATGTTATACAAAATAAAACATTAATAATAAAATATAACACCCATATTACAAAGTATAGAATGTTTAAAGACAGAACTTGTTTTTGTCGAAGATGGTGGTGAGTCAATACCAGCATACAAAGACAAGCACAGAATTAAACCCACTATCTTAGATACAGAAAGATTGATAAAATGTCCATGATATCACAAATCTGGAGCAAAGACTTATGGCAAAAATTAAACAACATATACAGAGTGGGTAAATGGTGGGTATAGTGGGTAAGGTTCTTTCTTGTCTTGCTTGCTACTGACCTAGGTTTGATCCCCAGTGCCCATTTGGTCTCCTTGGCCCATCAGGAGTGACCCCAAAGCACAGAGCCAGGAATAAGCTTCATGGGTTTGACCTGAAAAAGTTGGTGAGGGGATAAAAACTGATACTATCACCAGGGAAAATCATCCAAATTAAAAATCAGATAGACACGCACAAAAAAATACAAGAATTAAAAAACATCCACAAAACAAAATACAGAATGGTCAAACTAACTCCATATATAATCTCTTTAATTGTGATTACTAATATGTTAGTAATATGAATTTATCAATCAAAAGACACTGAGTGGCTAGATGAATTAAAAAGAAAAATGCATCTGTGTTATGCGTATACGACTTTCATACCAGAATGAAGGACAGGAACTAAGTGTTCTAAGCCTATTTAGTAGAGAAAGGGAGAAATTTCTATCCTAATATCTGATAAAAAACAAAACCAAAAAGATAATAAGAGAATAAATAAATATTGTATATTTATCAGAGTAAATGCATCAAACCTAAATAGCTATCATTAATATTTATGATCCAAATACAGGTGTACCTAACCATAAAAATACGCATAAAAAGACATACAGCAAGAAGTAGACAACATACAAAACAATACTAGTAGGGACCATATACATGAATTATACAAATTAATTAATCATCTGGACAGAAACTTAACAAGAAAATAATGACCTTAAATGAATAATGTATCAAATGAACTTAACAGCCATGCACAGAAATTTCCGTCCCTAAAGAAATAAATGCACAATATTGTCAAGTGCATATGGAACATTCTCAAGAAGAGATCATATGTTGAGACACAAAACAAACCTCAATAAATACAGGCAGATCAAAATCATACCAAGCATCTTTTCTGACCACAATGGTATGAAGTTAGAAATCAACCACAGAAAGAAAACTGGAAAGAGACCAAACATGTGGAAACTAAATAACATGCTTCTGAACAATTATTGGGTAAATGAAAAAATCAAAGAAGAAATAAAAATTATCTGGAGACCAACAAAAACTAAAAGATGAACTAGCAGATGTTATGAGATGCAGTACAAGTAGTACCAGGAGTGAAACTGAGAGGCAGAGAGATGGCAAAAATGCTGGACTTATAGGAGCAAGGTCACAAGTTTAATCGCCTGCACCACCCACATGCCTTGAATATAAATGAGCCTGGGGTTCTGCTGTATGAGACCTTTGATGCCACAATACAGTGTACTCACAAGCACATCAAAGTGAGTTTTGTGTAAACACTGCAACTAAAAGTGTGAAACCCAGCAAAAAACACAACTAAAAAAAAAGTGAAACAATCACTGCCATGTGTACAGCCCACAACAAGCTCTACCATCATAATATATGAGTGCAATTGAAATGTCCGAGCATTACAAGTCAAGTATGTGACTTCCCCTCCCTCTGGCAAGTACCATAGTCAAGTGAACCAACCAAGCTTGGGTGAAACCCCTAGGCACAACAATACCAACAAAGTGGAGAGAAGGGAAAATAAGTTAATTATTTTTTAGGGGGGGTGTTTGGTTTTTGGGTCACACCCGGCAGAGCTCAAGGGTTACTCCTGGCTCCATGCTCAGAAATTGCTCCTAGCAGGCTCGGGGAACCATATGGGATGCTGGGATTCAAGCCACCGTCCTTCTGCATGCAAGGCAAATGTGCTACCTCTATCTCTGCTATCTCTTCGGCCCTATAAATTAATTTTTTTACAGGAAGGACAAGCAATACAGGTCTATAAAAGTAAGCAAGAAATTCTCCTAACAACTGATGGAGGGAAGTGACACTGATTAAGGAATTGGTATTAAACATTACATGCCTAAAACCCAATCATAAATAACTAATTTATGGTAACTAAATAAAAATAATTTTAATTGTTTAAAAAGAAGTGCTTCAAATAAACAGTTACACTTATATTTTAAGGAACTAGAGAAAAACCAAAAGTGAATAGACTTAAACAACACAATCTCCAGGAGGAAATAAGTGAACTAGAAACCGAAAAGTTGATTCAAAAGCTCAATAAATCTGGATGCTTTTTCTTTTCTTTTTTTTTTGGTTTTTTGGGCCACACCCATTTAATGCTCAGGGGTTACTCCTGGTTAAGCGCTCAAAAATTGCCCCTGGCTTGGGGGAACCATATGGGATGCTGGGGAATCGAACCACAGTCCTTCCTTGGCTAGCGCTTGCAAGGCAGACACCTTACCTCTAGCACCATCTTGTCGGCCCCCTGAGTGCTTTTTCTAAGAATACACTAACTTAACAAACTATTGGCTATATTAAGAAAAAAGTTGGGGCCCGGGAGATAGCATGGAGGTAAGGCATTTGCCTCTCATGCAAAAGGTCATCTGTTCGAATCCCGATACCCATATGGTCCCCCGTGCCTGCCAGGAGCAATTTCTGAGCATGGAACCAGGAGTAACCCCTGAACACTGCCGGATGTGACCAAAAACCAAAAAGAAAAAAAAAGAAAAAAGTGAAAATATAAAGAATAAATGAGGAACTGAGATTACTCAAATGGAAGGAACACATACTTTTCATGAGTTTAGTCCCAAATTCTATCCCTAGCATTGCATGATACTTATAGCACTCACTGCTATGACGTGTTAGTCCCTAGTGCTGGCCCAAGCAGTACCACATTGTCAGACCTGAAGAGTGAACAAAAAGGTCTGCAATGCTGAATTGAAAATAATCAGGAAAGTCCCAAGGATATGCACCACTGAGGAATACTTATAAAATAAAAGGAATTAGAAATAAAAAAGGAATTACAACAGCTAAGCAGAAATATGTAAGTTTATCATCTAAATGCAAATAAACTGGGCATAATAAATAAAAATATTTTTGAACCATACATATAACATTTAAAGACTGAACCAGGAAAAAAAAATAAACAGCTTAAATAGACCAACCACAAGTACTGAAATCAAGATAGCAATCAAAAATCTCCCATAAGAATAAAACCCCAGGACCAGATGGCTTCAATTGTGAATTTGACTAAACTTTCAAGGAAAATATATTATCACCTACTCTTCTCAATCTCCTCCAAAAAGCAGAGAAAACTCCCAAATATATTTTATGAGGCCAATATTTCCTTGATCCTAATACTAAACAATAACTGTACATACCAAAAATAAGGAAACTATTGACTAATATCTCAAATGAACAATATTCCTCAAAAAAGTCTTGGCAAATTAAAGCTAGCATTAAAAAAGAATAAAAGAATTATACACCACAACGAAGTAGGATTCATCTCTGGGATGCAAGGATGGTTCAATATACATATATCAATTAGTACAGTATACCACATCAACAAAAGGAAAGATAAAAAACACAGATAATCTCAATAAAACCCACTTGACAAAATTTATTTCCCACTACCATACTTTCCTTTTAGGAACACATCCCTGGTTCAACACTCACTATATTATTACTCCAGTTCCTACCCATTGTCATTTTATTACAAAAGTTCAATAAATTGGTAATAGGAGGAATATACTATCGTATAATCATTCTATGTGTAATCGACCTACAGCTAACATCATAGTAAATGGTGGAAACTGAGATATTCCCACCTAAAATCAGGAACAAGACTAAGATACCATAGATGTCGATTCTTAACACTTTGTCTTTAATTTGACATATTTATTTTTATTTTTGTCCTCTTTGTCCTTTGGAGTTGAATCTCTAAATACACTCCCGAGTGCATAGTTCAGGAGTTTATCACCTGTTTACTTCTGTGCATTTTATGGCTCAAGGTCTTCAAGCAATTTCAAGTTAATGTTTGTGATTAGTGAGGGAGAGAATCTGCTCTCACCCAATACTATATTCAGAAGTTAGACATAAGACTTTCCAGTCTTCCCAACACCATTTGTTAAAGAGGATTTACTTTTCCCCTTGTATGTCTTAGTTTCTTTGTTATAAATTAAATATCAATATATATGAGTTGATTTCTGGGGTCTTATTCTTGGGGTGTTTTGTCAGTTTTTAGTCCAGTACTATCTCTACAATAGTTTTTTGATTACTGTTGTACTATAGTATAGTTTGAAGTCAGAAAGAATGTTTCTATATTTCCTTATTTTTCTCATAGGTTTGTTTTGGATGTTTGTGGGTTTTGTGCTTCTAAATAATCCTAGATTTGTGTCTTCTATTCCCTTAAAAAGTACCATTAATATTTCAATAAATATTACATTGAATCTGTAAGTTGTTACAGATAATATAAACATTTTGATTGATATGAATATTAATTTTTACAATTCTTGAACACAAGTTTCCTTTTTTTTCAGTGTCTTTTTCTATTTCTTTCTTTTTTTTTTTGAGTCACATCTGGCAGCGCTCAGGGATTAGTCCTGACTCCATGCTCAGAAATCACTCCTGGCAGGCTCAGGGGACCATATGGGATGCCAGGATTCAAACCGATGACCTTCTGCATGAAAGGCAAACGCCTTACCTCCATGCTATCTCTCCAGCCCCTCCTTTTCTATTTCTTAACAAGTCTTACAGTATTCCACTTATAAAATTTTAACTTACATTAAAAGTACTCCCAGCTATTTTAAAGAGATAATTAAAAGGAATTATCTCTAATGTGATTATAAAAGGAATTTTCAAATTTGAAAAAAGTTATTTACGCTTATGAGTATAAACATTTATAAGTTTTAAGATACAGGGCCAATGAGATAGCACAGCGGTAGGGCATTTGCCCTATATAGAGCCAATCCAGGATGAACAGTGGTTCAAATCCCGGCATCCCACATGGTCCCCTGTGCCTACCAGGAGCAATTTCTGAGCACAGAGCCAGGAGTAACCCCTGAGCACTGCCGGGTGTGACCCAAAAACAAAACAAAACAAAATATCTATAAGTTTTAAGATACAATTACGTGCCACAGCTACCACCAGTGCCAACATTCCTCTATCACTGTCCTTAGAATCCTTTCCATGCACTCTGCTGGCCCCTCACCTCTCAGTAACCTCAGTTCTTATATCAGAATTAAAAAGTGTATTTTCCTTGGACATTATCTATTCCCTTGTTTTTTTAAAATACAGCACAGGGGCCAGAGTGATAGTAAAGCAAGAAGGGTGTTTGCTTTGCGTACAACCAACTTGGGTTCAATCCCTGGTATCCCTTAAAGGTCTCCACACTAGCCAGGAATGATTCCTATGCACAGAGCCAGGAATAACTGCTAAGCATCACAGGGTGATAACCCCAACACACAACACACACACACACACACACACACACACACACACACACACACCAGTACAGATGAGTAAGATTATCCACTTTCTCTTTCTGTCATACTTAACTAAAAATGACACCTCTAGTCTTATAGTGTTCATATTTTCTTAAGCTGAGTAGAATTTTATTGTACATGTATACCACAATATTTTGTTTGTTTGTTTGTTTTTTAGATCTTCCAGCAGTACTCAGGGTTTATTCCTGGTTCTGTGCTCAGGGATCACTCCTAGCATGGTTAAGGAGACCATATGTTCTATCCTATGAACCATATGTACCATGTTGAACCCAGGTTCTTGACACTGAAGACAAGCATCTTATGGCCATACTATAACCCTAGGATATATATATATCACAATTTCTTTATCCACTTATCATTGGACTTTTGGGTTTTCATTAGTGTCTTTGTGTTCTTGGAATAGTTACCAAGGAGAAGAATTACTGTATCATATAATTATTCTATTTCTTTTTACTTTGCAAGCCATTTTCCATACACACTGAACCAGTTCACATTAGCACTAACAATGGTGTTAACATTTAGCTGCCTCATATATGTGTTAAAAGAAAGTTTATTAAGTTGTTTGTATTTCATTAGCTGGGGCATTGAAATAAAAATATTTTCTTATTTTTAGTCAATGTATAACATAGATAATTCCTGGGATATATTTTTTTATTTTTTATTTAAACATCATGGTTACAGGTTGTTTATCTACAGGTTTTTATCCACAAATAAAGTTGTCCATGATTGAGTTACAGTCATACAAGGCACAGTAACCTCCACCAGTGCACATTTACCTGGAATATTTTTTTGCTAGTAGTTTGTACATATTATTTATATAAATCAGTGGTAAAATTGTTTTATCCTTTTGTGAGGGCAGGTCATACCTATCTGTGCTCTATGTCAGGGATCACTCTTGATGGTGTTCAGGGGTCCCATTGGTGGTGCTGGGGATTAAACCAGGGCCAGCTGCATTCAAGGCAAGTGAATTAGCCTCTGTTCTATCGCTCTCATCTTATATTTCATTACTAATTGAACCATATTGCACAAGAACTAAAAGTCATTCCAATTTATTCTATGTCTAGACTGGTAAAAGAAAAACTGCTTTAAAATGTTAAGATATCAAAGTTAATTAATTCACCTGCAATCTAATTTCAAGAATCTTCTATGGACTACAAATATATCATATTCTTTTTTGTTTGTTTGTTTGTTTTGGGATCACACTGGCAGCGCTCAGGGATCACTCCTGACTCTGTGCTCAGAAATCGCCCCTGGCAGGCATGGGGACCACATGGGATGCAGGGATTCGAACCACAGTCCTTCTGGAAAAGCTCCACCTCCATGCTATCTTTCTGGCTCCATATATTATATTCTTAACAAGCTTACTAACAGTTCACAAAAATTAACTTGCTTTCCATAAGAATTTTTTAAATTTCATATATGAGCACCAATTAACTCTTAATGAACCACACTTAATTTTCCTTTATTTTAACATATAGGTAGCTAAATGTAATTTCTATATATAGTTTGAAAAAACACTTTCAACACCACATATTACAGGCTAACTTTTAGCAAGAAAATATTTTTACTCTATTTTTATGTCTTGCACTTGAAAACATTAGTCTTGGAAATTCTAATCCCGTTCAAATCCAGCACCATCAAAGCAAATAGTTATGATCCCTTAAGAGGATAAATATGCCCATTTTAATTAAAGACTAAATTATGTGACTTAGTGATTGTATTTTGATATGCCTTTATATCCTGTGATTTCCACTAATGAAAAGTTTTAATAGAAGTACAATTATTAATAAATACCTACTAACACGCATTCTTGAAAAATGTACTTGAATTTTCAAGAATTCAGTCTGCTTAAAGAAATGAACTCCTGATACTATAACATGGATGAACCTTCCATAAACTATAAAATATATATTCTGATTTTATTCCTTACAAAAGTCCCTATAAAGATATGAAGTAAATTACTAATTATCTAAACCTAGAGCATGAGTGGGAAAATTAAAGGGATTATTGGAAGTGATAAAAATGTTCTAAAACTGATTATGGCAATAGTTGACAGTCCTATGAATATACTTAAAATCACTTAACTCTGCATCTTTTTTTAAACTTCCTATTCTCTTGTGTACTTTAAATTATAAGATCTATGAAATTTATCACAATAAGGCTGCAACTAACGCAAAAACAAAAAATGTGTAGATTATACTTTCTATTTTAAATATATACTATCATACCAATACCTTAAAGATAGAAAATATTCCAACACTTGATCAGACAAAAAGCCAGGAAGTATGCTTGAGACTTTCATGTTAATTACGCAGTGTGGTTGCAAGCACATTCCATGACACCAAATTCCAGCTGATTTGTAGACTATACTAAATTTCTCAAATGCTTTCATCAAACACACAAATGAAGGAATTGGCTTCATTTTAAATTTAACTGACTGGGCAAGAAAGATCTACAGTGGGAGAAGCAGCCATGCCTGTGCCCTCCCCAAGCTCAGCACCACATTTGGTCCTCTGATTCCTGCCAGGAGTGCTCCCTGGAGTAAGACCTGAGCACAGATAAGTGTGGTTCAGAATCAAAAGCAAAGCATAAAATGGTTAAATTTATCATGACTATTTCCTGACTTTTTATGTAAATATATATAATTTAAATAAATGTACAAGTTATAGACTAATTGTCCTAAATATAATTCATATTTCTAAAAATGTAATTTTTTTTACTTTGCCACTCTTGGCAGTGCTTAAGGTTTGTCGTTTACTGTACTATCTCCCTAGTCCAACTGTGCTATATTTTAAGCCTATATCCACAGTCCTATTTAACTTCTTTTTTTTTTGTTTTGCTATTTTTTGTTTTTGTTTTGTTTTGTTTTTTGTTGGTTTGGGGTCACAACCGGCAGCACTGAGGGGTTACTCCTGACTCTATGCTCAGAAATCGCCCCTGGCAGGCACAGGGAACCATATGGGATATCGGGATTCGAACCACCGTCCTTCTGCATTAAAGGCAAACGCCTTACCTCCATGCTATCTCTCTGGACCCCTATTTAACTTCTTAACGTGTTCATTAATTTAACTGTGATAATAAACTCATAATATATACGTAAATCACATTATACAATTGTGGGTGGTAGGGGAGCAGAGTTGTGGGGTGTCTCCCAAGTTGTGGTCAGGAGGTCCTGGGCCCTGCCTGATGATTCTTGACCATCCAGGCTGGAAGTTCAATATCAACAGAACTGCATTTGCTCATTCCCTGTCATGCTGGGGATTACTCGGGTTACACTCATAGTGCTCAGAGGGCCTCTCAGACTATACCTAGTAACAATCTAAGGCAGGGTACTCATATGAGATGAGAGAAAACCTAGGTACACCATATGCAAGACATGTGTCATAATTCCTGTACTTTTTATCTCTCCAGCTCTACATTTCTTTAATATGTACGATTGTGCTGTCTGTTAGACCTCAAAATTTTTAACTAGCTAATGCTAATTATGATTATATGATAATTTTATACATATATCTTACACATAAAATTGAATATAGATATTTAAATAATTTTGATGTGTTTGGAGTCAATTCATATTGATATTAGAGTATGAATTAAATTTATATTTTTAAATCTAGTCACATTATTTATTATAAACTTAATTTGTTTGGTTTTGGGTCACACCTGGAAACTCTCACGGTTTCTACTGGCTCTGCTCTCAAAAACTACTCTTGGTGGTACTCGGATGCCAGGGTTCAAACCTGGGTCAGCCACTTGCAATGCAAGTGCCCTATCCACTTTGCAAGTATATAGTAAACATTGACTTGTAAATGAAAATAAATAATGAAGAAAAAAGATTATTCCATTTAGTCAAATAGAATAGAGCTTTTATTTTCTTATGATTCATTTATTATTACTTACTTTACCTTCAGTTTTGAAATACTGATGAGAGACAAATAAAAACACTTATCTTTTAATTATTCAAAAATATTTGTAGTTAACAAATGAATCTGAATTTGGTTCTATTCAACTAGAGAGAAATGCAAAAATTGATTGGGTTATCATCTAGTAGTAATTGTACTTGAGAGGTAAACTACTCTTGATACCTATTTTGTATAATTGTGCAATTAATGATCTCCTTCCAGAGTTATTCAGATAGGTAAGGATAATTAATGTCATAATCCCTCCAACCTACCCTGATGACTATTTTATTTTTAAAAAGTTGATGTCAGGGCCAGAGAGATATCATGGAGGTAGGACATTTGCCTTGCATGCAGAAGGACGGCAGTTCTAATCCTGGCATCCCATATGGTCCCCCGAGCCTGCCAGGAGCGATTTCTGAGTGTAGAGTCAGGAGTAAACCCTGAGCGCTGCTGAGTGTGACCCAAAAACCAAAAAATAAAAAGTTGATGTCAAGTTCCAGAGAGATGGTAGTGTGGGTATGATGCACATGGCCAACCCAAACTCAGTCCTTGGCATTACACATGGTCCTCTGAGCCTGCCAGGGTTGATTCCTGAGTAAAGTGCCAGGAGTAACCCTTAAGTACTGCTGGGTGAGTGGCCCCAAAACAACATAAAATGTTTATTCTGTGGGCCAGAGTCATAGTACAGCAGGTAGGACACTTGTCTTGCAAGAGACCAAAGCCAGGTTCCATTCTTGGCACTAGTTATGGTCACCCCAGGCACCTGAGTAGTAAGCCCATAACACAACCAAGAATATACCCTGAGAGCCATCAGTTGTGACTCCCAAAACAAACTAAGATATTTATTCTGATACTTTAAATTGTTGCTTTTAGTGTGTATCTTGTTAAACAAATGAAAATATATCTATATCAATTTTTACAATAAGCAGCACAAGGAAAGACATTAATTAAATTCCAAGTTAACTCTAAATCTTGTTTTGTTTGATTCATTTAATGTAAACAATAATAGTATATAATATATTCTGCTCAGTGGCGAATAATAAAGATCATTTCACTCCTTCTATATTCATTATTTAGAAAAGGTTTTAGATAGAATAAAATAGTTACAACATCAAAGACAACAATCAAAGAAAAAATACTTGCAACAAACCATACCTAGTAATAAGAACCGCATTATCGTGGTGGGCAATCCCATTTTCTGGAATGGTGTTTCCATCACTTTGGTGAGAGAGAATGGACTTCTGCCATTTACAGAAGCTATCGAGGGACTTGTCTGCATGGTGGTTTATCTCCAAGTTTGGCTGCAATACAACATGCATACCAGGAATGTTCCAAACAAATTACTAAGGTCAGTTGTTAAAACTTTTGAAGTCTAAAGTGGAACTATAATTGGAATCAGTGATTTCTAGGAAAAAACTCTTGCCAATCTTTAACTCTGTAATGTCTGACCTAGAGTTAGTTTAGTTTATTGCTGAACAACCTTACCAATTCTACTTATCATCTCTAGTTCTAGTTAATATGAACATGTGATTATCACCATATAAAACCAACCAAAACCACCATTATAAGGTTTTCTTGTAAATATTCATCTTTATACTAAAACATATAAGCTAGTCTACATATTAACTTGAGAAGTATATACTACTATAAACTATGTAAAATTTGCCTAAAATTAAAGTTTTAGAACCAAAAGTCATATTCAACTATAACTTCCTTTAGAAGACAGTAATGAAATAATTACAGTATATGACATTAAAATTGACAATAAATTCTGATTTATAAAACTATCTCTTACCTGGTCTTCTGTGAGAACAATTAAGCGGGCCACTATAATATTCACAACGTTTCCTAGGCTGGAATCACGGTAAAGTTTGGCAACCTGACCTCCAGAAAATAAGAAAAGACACAAAGTCAGACAAAAATCATAAGGTAGTTCTTTGATATACTTTTTAAATAGGGTAAACCAATTTTCATGAATGTAATCACTATGTATATAAAATGATATTTTAAATCCCAAATCCTCTAAATCTACCCTCAAGATGTTTCAGTGAGAGGTTCATGTCTTCCTCAAAAATATTTTCTCCTACAGATCAATTAGAGGGTGAGCTAAAGTTTCAATTAACAAAAACTATTTAAGCAAGATTTTAATATAACCCATTGCAAGAAGATTCTATCATATGAAGATGGATAGTAAGCCTTAAATCTAGCCAATTATTTCTCATTTTATATAACTAAAACAACTTTTTTGTCTGCGCTATCAGGGATGGAACCCCTCACATTTGCAAGACTTGTAAATCACTACTAGGCCACATTGCTGGCCCTAGATGCATCAATCCTTAAAGTCATCATTTCACAATAAAAGTCCATGACCTTTATCAAAGAACAACCATCAAGTAAAGTATTATGTAGAGGGATCAAACTTACAATATTCATCACACTCAAAATGTAATGTTCAATGTCTTTGCGGCCATGGTAGCCCACCATCATTCTGTCTGCCACTACTAATGTCTCCACAAACCGCTCAATGCTTACTGATCTCTTCTGCCTGCTGTAGCTATGGGTGCCGTTAATTGGGAGAGAAGAAGGAAAAGAGGATGAGCCGTTCAGCCACCGAGATTTGCCACTTCTTATGAGGTCTGCAATAGAAATAATTGAACAGTTCAGATAGGTTCTTTCCTTTATTCATAAAGCTTTTATGTAGTCAGGCTTTTCATAAATTTCCTAATTTGGGGGGGTGCACACTCAGCGATGCTTCAGGTGTTATTCCTGGCTCTGTGCTTAGAAATCACTTCTGTCAGGTTTGGTGGACCCTATGGGATGCCCAGGATCAAGTCCAGGTCAGCCATGTGCAAGACAAATGCCTATTTACTGTACTACTGCTCCAGCCCCCATATTATTATTTTTCAAAGAGAAAGAGATAAAGATACACAGTACTGAGAAAAAGAAATTTTTGATCATGTGAAATAATTTAAATATCAATCATATTTAGCTAATAAAATTAATCTTATATATAATTAAAGTAATCCTCTTTTTTAAATAGTCTTTTTTGGGCACACCCAGTGACGCTCAGGGGTTACTCCTGGCTATGTCCTCAGAAGTTGCTCCTGGCTTGGGGACCATATGGGGAACTGGGGGATCAAACCGCAATCCGTCCTAGGCTAGCACAGGCAAGGCAGGCACCTTACCTCCAGCGCCACCGCCGGGCCCCTAAATAGTCATTTTTTAAAAAGACCATTTTGTATCATTCCAGCAAATATTGTTATGGAAAATTCAGTTAATTTATATACTACACTTGGCAGAAGAAATAGGTACAATAGTTAAAAATGATCCAGGTTTCCTGAGCCCAAAAGGAATGATCCCTGATCATAGAATGCCAGAAGTAAGCCCTAAGCACCACAAAATGTGCTCAATAAATAAATAACATATACAAAAATTATATTGGTAGATGAAAACTTCAAAACACTTAAGAATGAAAATTAAAAAGACCTATAGAAATGAAAAAACACTCCATGCTCAGGGATTGGAAGAATCAATATTATCAAAATGACAACCTTACCTAAATTATCATATAGATTCAATGCAATCCTTACTCAAATTCAGACAATGTTCTTTAAGGACTTATAACAGTCAATTATAAAATTTGTGTTAAACCTATAAAAGACCTTCGATGGTCAAAACCGTACTGAAAAACAACTGGAGGCATCTCGTTACCTAGCTTGAAGCTGTAGTGATTGAAACAGCAAGGTATTGGAACAAAGACAGACTTTCAGATTGATGTGTCAGAACAGAGTATCCAATGACAACCTCCAACTATATGATTCACTACTTTTTGACAAAAGAGATGAGAACATGAAATGGAATAGACAATCTTGTCAACAAATGGTATTGGGATAATTGAATAACCATCTGTAAGAAAATAAAACTAGATCCATTTCTCATGTCTTACATAAAAGTCAACTCAAAGTGGGTCAAAGGCCTTGAGATCAGATGTGACTCTATAAAGTGCACTGAGGAAAGCATAGGCAGAACACTCCAAGACCTAGATTTCAAAGGAGTCTTCAACGATCTGATGCCAATGAAAAATCAAAAAATAAAATAAAATAAAAACGTAAAATGGGACTATGTCAAACTAAAAAGATTCTATATGAAAAAAAAGGCTAAAATTAAAAGATAGCTAACTGAGTGGGAGAAAATATTTTTACTCAACACATCAGATAAAGGATTGATATCTAAGATATACAAAGTACTCACAAAATCAACAGGCACATAAAAATGGTCATCATCACTTATCATTAAGGAAATACAAATCAAGATGACAATGAGATATTATTTTACACCAATGAGAATGGCACATATCAAAAATACTGGAAACCGGGGCCTGGGAGATAGCATGGAGGTAAGGCATTTGCCTTTCATGCAAAAGGTCATCGGTTCGAATCCTGGTGCCCTATATGGTCCCCCGTGCCTGCCAGGAGCAATTTCTGAGCATGGAGCCAGGAGTAACCCCTGAGCACTGCCGGGTGTGACCCAAAAACCAAAAAAAAAAAAAACTGGAAACCATCTGAGTTAGTAGGAAAGGAACTCTCAACCGCTGCTGGTGGGAAAGCTGCCTGATCCAACCCTTATAGAAAACAGTATGATGAGTTTTCAGTAAACTCAAATTTGAGCTGCCATTCAACACAGCAATCCCTCTTTGGGTTATCTATCCCCAGGAGAGAAAAGCAATCATCCAAAAGGATGGATGTGCACCACTATTCTTTGCAGCACTCAGTACAATAGCTAAGAATTGGAATTTACCTAGATATTCAACAATAATGGAGTGGAACATGAAGATATGTTCATGGAATAGGCAATAAAATACTACATAGTTATAAGGAATGATGCAGTTTACTGCAGCATAGATGGAACTGGAAACCGATTCATTTATTTAATCATGCTGTTAAAGGAAGACAGAAAGATAAATATAAGTTCTATTTAGAATAACTGCATGAGGGAATCAGTTATTTAAATGGGGATTGTCTAAAGCACTCTGGCCCCGGGGTATAGTGAGAAGAAAAGAAATTGAGTGGCAGAGTTGAAAGACAGATGTGAAATAAAGGGAGTCAAAGGGAGTTAAAGGGATTCAGGTACATTGGTGATGTTAAGGAAAGACAGAACTAAATATTCAAACCAAAGTCAACAACACTAAAATCATGAAACTAAAACTTAAACAACCAGACTTTAATAGGTGCCTGTTATGATGGCAGACTGAGGAAGCTGGGGAGAGTTATGGGATGGACTCTGGGAACTTTGTTGGAGGGAGGCTGACACTGGTCATGGGACTTGTACTGAAAACTATGCACCTATAAGTCAACTATGAATAACTTTGTAAATTACAATGCTTAGTAGAAGTAATAAATATTTTTATTTTATTTTTTTAATTTTGAGAACAAAGATGCAAAGAAAGAGGACAAGGTAAAGTTACAGTGGAAGGACAATCACCCATAAACAGAATTCACATAAGTCCCCTTGCTGATGTCTTAACATTGAATTTTCAGCCAAAAAATATTAAGAAAAATAAAACCCATGCATAATTACTTTGTTCCTCAGTCCCCGAATTGTGATACATATTTCCTAGCAGCATATAAAGTGTTTTAAAGCCATAAAACTTTATGTATCTTCTTAAATATTGAAGGCATAATACTTCTTTACATTTCCATGTATGTGCATATTAGTTTAAGTTAGCCTCAAAAGTGGGTGTTTCTTTTAAAGGAATACAGTAAAAACGGCGTTAGAGTGGCAATACTTGTTTGCATCAGCCCACCAAAATATGGGGGGCATGGAAAGGAAAGTCCTCGGCCTAAATACAAGGGGACCAAACCCCTGAAGTTTTCTGGCATAAGACCAGCTCTCGGCTACAGGCAAACTAGGTTACTCAATCCAAATCATTGTCTGTAGTGCCAACTCATTTTTACTTTCCACGATGTCTCTGTTTCTGGTATCATGTTTCTGTGTTAAAGATCCTGGAATCTGCATATCCTATATTGCAGTTAGGATGGTGCAGAGCATC
>PVKC010018531.1:0-19599 GCA_004027635.1 Crocidura indochinensis
TCCCGTCCTCCCTTCCTTCCTTCCTCCCGTCCTCCCTTCCTCCCTTCCCTCTCCCTCCCTTCCTCCCTCTCCCTCCCTTTTTCCCTCCCTTTCCTTTTTTGATTTTGGACCACACTCAGCAGCACTCAGGGGTTACTTCTGGCTTCGTGCTCAGAAATTACTCCTGGCAAATTTGGGGGACCATATGGGTTGCTGGGGATTGAACCTGGGTCAAGTGCATGCAAGGCAAACATTCTACCTTCAATGTTATTGCTCTAGCCCCTACATGATTCATTTCTTGTTAAGCTCTACCAGCGACTTATATATCTCATATGACTTATATATACATATATATCTTATATGCCTTATATACCTTATTAGATGGGTATTGGGTAAATAGTTTCTCCCATTCCACCGGCAGTCTTTGAATCCTAATCACTATTTCTTTTGTTACCTTTAAGATTTGACTTTCACTTCTGTTAACTGCTTGCAGCCCCTTAAGACAGAAAGGTGAGATGAGAGCCCACTATGACTTCCTGGGTTTCTTTATATTCAAATGGAACCTTGAGAAACAACTTTTTTTCTGAACTGGCTATGAAATGAAGGTGCTGCTTCCTGCCACCATTCATGGTGGAAATATAACTTCCAGGGGATGGTTTTAAGGTGTGGTATGAGTCTTCCTGAATAAGAGCAGTGTTCTGTGGAAAAAAGAAACAAGAGAGCTGGAGCGAGCGAGTGAGAAAGAGAGAGAGACAGAGACAGAGACAGAGAGAGACAGAGAGAGAGAAAGAGCGAGCGAGAGAGAGAGAGAGAGAATATAGTGGAGAAGGCACTGTTTCACTGATAGCCATCACAAATTTGATCCCTGAAACCACATATGGCCCCTGCTAGAAGAGCACAAAGCCAACTGTCAGTTTTGATCACCACTGGTTGTGGGCCAAAAACGAAAACAAAGAAGAAAGAAGAGAGTTGATCTTTCTCCCCTAACATCTGAATATCCATCAAGAATGCAGCCATTGGTTAGAGACACCTTATATATCTTAGGTCAAGGAAATTTCCTTTCTAATTTCCCCAACATTTACTTCACTTATGCAAAAAAACCCCAAACAAACAAAAACAAACAACAAAAAACACCTTGCCACACCTACCCCCTTTTATCTTTCTTTTTCTTAAATTTTATTTATATCTTCTAGATAGGGGCTCCTGCCTTTTTTGTAAAACCTTAGAACACGAATCATTTTGTTCTGCCTCATATTTCTATGTTTTTGTACAAATTGAGAAAAGAAAAAAAAAAGTGGATGGGAACCCAGGGGCCAAGTGGTTTCAAGTGCATTGAGTGGGAAAATTAAAAAGGTCAGATCTAAATGCCCAAACCTGAGTCTGCAACAATGGAATCAAGAAACCCAAACTATTACAAGCTAGACACAAAATGAACCTGTTACATTGGTATTCAAGGGAGCTAAGGGTAGAGGTATGGGATGCATGCTGGGAACTACGTTGGAGGGAGGTCAACACTAGTGGTGGGAATGGGCCTAATTCACTGTCACTATGTGCTTGAAATACAACTGTGAAAGACTTATAACTCACAGAGGTCTCAATAAAACTTTTTTTAATAAAAAATAATGCAGCCATTGCCACTCAACCAGTGAAGGCAGCTCTTACCTGCTGCCGGAAATCAACTTTGGTGTTGCGGCAACAGTGTTCCTCTCAACTCATCTTGTGTGAATGGGTCGCCTATTTCTTACCATTTCTTACCTATTTCTTACCATTTCTTCTCCCAATGCTTCCTGGGACTGGCCACAGTGACTCAACAATTTTGAATGCTGCCACAAAGTAGGGAGAGTGACACAGAAACTTCCCTTTGACTTCAAAGTTCCTACCCCCAGTGTCATAGACAAGAGGGCCACATTTTCCCTCTTTTTCTTTTAAATTGAGTCATGGTGAGAGACACCCAGATCAAAATGATGAAAAACCATCGCTAGCGATAGAGTACTGAATGTAGCAAGGTCAAAGAGGGAAATTACACGCAAATAAACTTCCTGAAGATTTGAACAGATTTACCAGGTTTTATCTGAAGGGTTGCTAAAACACTTCCCTGGAGTGGTCATTATGTGGAGACCAGGAAGGAAAGAGGATGTTGGGAGGGAGGGAAGGAGTTAAGTTCCCAAAGCAGGCAAGGCCAGCACAGCCCACTTTGCAATTTTCTGCCAAAATATTTTAAATGAAACAGCTGTGTATGAACAAAATTGCTGAGAATTGTTCCAGCCTCGAGCCTGAATCTGAATCACTCATGTTCGGTATTTGACGGGCTGTGTAATTGCTCTAAACCCTATTATCTTCCCTAGCAGTTGTTGAAGTGTCATTAGGACACCTCAAATGAAAGGCTAAATTCTCCTATATACACAATTTTAATAATTACAGTCTCTCTCCCTCTTTTTTTTTTTCCATTTCAAAATGCAAAGCCCTGCTCCAAAAGGGAGGGGGCCTGCTTACAAGATTGCATCAGACTTTTATTTCTTGAGAACCAGCCTAGATAGACCGTGTTATGATTCTTTTGGGAAACTTTTTCGGGATTTTCCTAAGAAATTCATTTTCAATAGGATTTTTATCTTCTACCCTACGGAGGAGAGAGAGGAGCAAGGGATGATGGGTAACAAAACTGATGACTGTTTGCAGAAGCTATGGGGGATCTACTTTGTGCAGGTCTCTGTATAGAGGGGATAAGGTGGGCAAGCTTGAGCAGACATTCATCTTTGTGCCTCGCCACCCTCATTGACAGTCACAGATTTACGTCTCTGTTCTGGGAGATAGTAAGAAACTTGTGAATGCAAAGCTGTGCCTTGGTTGTCTTTGTAATTGAAGCTTTGTCTTTGTAGTTGTCTTTGTAGCTGAAGCAACTGTTTGTTGAATGACTAAGTGACCCTGAGTTGCCAATAGAGACTTTGCCAGCTGCTTGGGAAATAAATCTAATCACCCAGATTTGTGGGGGAGAGAAAGGAAGACAGAAACTTGGTATGACCAAACAGTACTGATTTAATACTGGCATCTTTCCAATGTTCATCCATTAGCATGATGAGCCATGCAACAACATTCAGCTACATCTATAACAATGAACAGCGAATCAGCTCCTCATTCTGTCATGGTGCAGAAACCAGAGGCCCACTCCAAGGAATCTTGGAGGAATACCATGAACATTACTATCCAAAATGTTCCTATCATGCTAGTTGGCACAGTATCATCTCAGGGTTCAGAGGTCATGTCTCATAAAATATCTTCAACACAATGGGGTGAGTGACCTGGAGAAATAAGAGGGAATAAGCCAAACGACAGTACCCCTGTCATTTGAATTCCCTAGTTTCCCCTCTATGATGTCAATCTCCAAGTCACTTTTATGCCTGGATACCTTCCCCTTGGCCTGCTTGAACACCTATCACACGCTCTTGTGGTTGTGCAGGTTTCATGTGTGGCACCTATTAGTCCCTACCACATGGGAGAAGAGGGATGCAAAGGCCCAGTCCTTGATGAGAACAGGCCTATTTACATACTCACCCCCACTAGAGTCCAACGAGCTATATTGCATAGGTAACAAATTCAGGAGCCCCAGGAAGCCTGGGGTGCTGCTAGGTGGGAGCACAGACCTGCCCTGGAACAACTCTAGATAGGAACCCTTGACAAGTACCTCTACATGACTAGGAGGTTAATCTCCTGTCTGCCTGTAACCTTGGGTACCAGCAGGAGATGGAGGTTTTGACACGTCATTCCATCACCATCATTTGTGACTGTGGGAAGTCAGCAACTTCCAATCCAAGGGCACATTCCTTAGTGGACCACTAGCTGGGAGGGTCAAGCTCACCCACATAAACTACAGTCAACAGTCAATAATCTGGGCCATTTACAGAGAGTCATGTGGGGCCTAATGAACTGAGTGATGACCATGATTTCACTCCCCAACTCATAGGGATGATGGGGTGCCATTCAGTTAGAGATAACATCTGGGAACTGAGTGGATCACACACTCTTCACTTACAAGAGGAGGAGTCAAGAATTTCCTTGGGTTCTGACAGAGCACTGAAACATGCTCTCCATGTTTCACACATGGAATCTCCTTCACTTCCCAGCACAACCCTAAGATAAGGTATTATTTCTATCGCCACTTATCACAGCTACATGACAAATGGCCTCAGAACTTCCTGACAACATAAAGCCAGTTATCTTGCTCACATGTCTACAGTTAGGCTGCAAGGACAGACTTCTCCATTCCACATGGCACTGACAGAGGCAGTTTAACTGGGATTGGAAAAACATGTCCATGATGCTTATTCACATACTGGATAGTTAATGCCAGCTGTCAGCTGGGAGCTCAGCTAGGTCTGTGAGCCCCAAGTCTCAGTGCCTTTCCACGTAGACTTTTCCTGGGCTAACCTGAGTTGCTCCACACAATAGAATCTGAGTTCCAAAATATCCAGGTGGAAATCAGAGAGGGCTTTGTATGTGACCTAGTCTCCAAGTTTTCAGAATATCACTTCTTCCACTATCTCCTGGGTAATCAGGTCATTAAAGCTAAATGGGGGAGAAGCATTCATTTCTACCTCATAATGGGAGTAATCACAAGGAATAAACATCCACTATGCACACCCATTTTACATATTGAAAGACAGAGCTTTCACAGACTTTTAGCATTTTCTATAGTGAGCATTTGGAAACAAGTAGAGACTCAAAACTGAAGTTAGTTCTGAAGAAGCTCCACATTCAAGTTCTTTTTACTCCACCTCTGATAAGCAGGTAAATACAATGTATGGTTGGGTTAGCTAATATGGCATATTGCAGAAATAGGCCCAGAATGACTATTAAAAATAAAACTGGCTCTACACTCAGAAATTGCTCCTGGCAGACTCAGGGGACCATATGAGATGCTGGGATTCTGTCCTTCTGTATGCAAGGCAAATGCCCTATCTCCATGCTATCTCTCTGGCCTCAGAATTTCTTTTTTCCCCTCAAACTTTATTTATTTATTTATTTATTTATTTATTTATTTATTTATTTATTTGTTGGTTGATTGGTTTTTGGGCCATGTGGTACTCAGGGGCTACTCCTGGCTTCTGCACTCAGAAATTGCCCCAGGCAGGCTGGGAGACCGTATGGGATGCCAGGAATCGAGCCAGATCCCTACCAGGTCTGCCACATGCAAGGCAAATGCCCTACCACTGTGCTATCTCTCTGGCCCCATTCATTGCAATATCTTAAGGTCATCTAAATTCTTTGAAGAGCTAAGCTTGGTTAAAAATTTAAAAGCAAGATTTCATCACAGCACAAAAACTGGGTTTAATCAATAAATGTGATACAAATTAGAAAAATAATTTGGGCATATCCTCTTGTTCTTTTTTTAAATTATCTTTATTTAAACACCATGATTACAAATATGATTATAGTTGTATGATTACAGTCATGAAAAGAACACCCCCCCTTCACCAGTGCAACATTCCTACCACCAATTTCCCAGATCTCCTTCCTCCTCACCCCACCCACACCTGTACTCGAGACAGGCTTTCTACTTCCCTCATTCATTCACATTGTTATGATAGTTTTCAGTGTAGTTATTTCTCTAACTGCACTCATCACTCTATGTGGTGAGCTTCATGTCATGAGCTGCACCTACCAGCCCTCATCTCTCTTGTCTCTGAGATACTGTTAAAAATGTCTTTTATTTTTATTAAAACTCATAGATAAGTGAAAGCATTCTGCATTTTTCTCTCTCCCTCTGACTTACTTTACTCAGCATGATAGATTCCATGTACATCCATGTATAGGAAAATTTCATGACTTCATCTCTCCTGATGGCTGCATAGTATTCCTTTGTGTATATGTACCACAGCTTCTTTAGCCACTCATCTGTTGAAGGGCATCTTGGTTGTTTCCAGAGTCTGGCTATTGTAAATAGCACTGCAATGAATATAGGTGTGAGGAAGGGATTTTGTATTGTATTTTTGTGTTCCTCGGGTATATTCCTAGGAGTGGTATAGCTGGATCGTATGGGAGCTCAATTTCCAGTTTGTGGAAGAATCTCCATATTGTGCCAAGCATTCTTATCCCAAAAGTCCTCCATCAAGGACCACTTGTAGACATGAATGTCCTGAGACAGGAGGCTGTGTACACTGTACAAGAAGTTCCTTTAAGAGCAACAAGGCTTGAGACTGAGCCTATGTTCAGTACATAGTACATGCTTGGTACAAGCACTGTGCAATGGTCTGAGTCCACCTGGAGCTGCTTCCTAATTTTCTGCAGACAACCACAGATAACTAATTCACCAAAAGGAGGGTAATACAGGACAAACTAAAACAATGTTATTGAAATTATCCTGAGTCAAAGCAGAATAGATCAGGGGAAAGGTGAAGAAAGAAAATCTGATCATTCTCAATATCTCTTCTAATGTCTCAAGGCATTTTGATCTGGTATGAATTTTGAGAATGGTTCAGAATGAAAACAAAATTCATTTGTGATTTGGGACAACCTTCCATTAAGAGCAACTTTTTGATGAAATGTTCGTGGGCATTTGATCTCCCCTTCAAAGGTCTTTCCTTTCTTGGGTTCAAGTTCTAATTCCTTCATTTCCTGGCGGCATGACCTTGGACCACATCTGTAATATCTCAGGACCTGTCACACACACATTCCAAACCCATCCTGTGAAGCAAGGATTATAGTGACATACATTTCATTACACCTAAGGCATGGTTATACATAACATGTATGGTTTTTTTTTTTGGTATCACTAAGAAAATAAAACTGCCAATTAAATTGACATGCCTTTAATTTTATGAGGCATCTTGATTTCAGATTAAAAGGGAACAAAATATTTCTAAGAGTTGATGAAATTTCATAAAATAGCTTGTCTCCTCAAAGAAGAACACTGTCAGGGATTTGATTCAATTAGCACCAAAAAAAAAAAAAAAAGAAAAATGAAAGAAAGATAAATGGCTTTGTAAATTATAAAGTGCTAACAATATTAATTCTTTTTAGACATGAACTTTCAAAAGGCTTCATTTTAAATACTAATGTATTTTAGATCTCTCAATCCTTATATAATTGTTTTTAATGTACTCCTAAGTAGTTCAATAAGCTGCACTTACAGTGTATGCATTTGAATGTTTTTTTTACATTTATAACATTCCCACCCTCGGATGATTTATTTGTGTAAAGCCAACTTGTGAGTTTTCCCTTGAATAGGATTCAAGATTTGGGGTTTGATATATAGTTAGATTTGACTAACATTTGGAAACAATGAACTGTGTTGACTAAACATATAAATACCGCAAGAGAAAACTGAAGTGCTAATTACTGCAAGGGGAGGGGTGTGGAAGGAAAAAAACACCACAAATTCCTGTTCCCTCTCAGGGTTTTCTTCCAATTGTGCCATGGGTTGGGGGAAGGGAAGAATTCCTAAGGGCTAAATTTCTCAGGCTTCCTTGAGGGAGGAAATAGGGAAGAGCTGGGCATTGCGGTTTTCCTCTGGAAAGAAAGAGAAATACTTTGGAGGCCACCAAAGAGCAGTTGAGCCATAATTCCTCCAATGTGAAAAACAGTGTAAGCTCTCAGGGTCTGGCAGCCTTACATGTCCAGTAAGCCACACTATCTCGGTGCTCCAGCAGGCACCAAGACATGTGTTTGGGCACCAGAGCAGGGGGTGAGGGCTCGCATGGACCTTCTCCTCACTCAGGATGACCCAGTCCTCATGGAGACCACCTGACAATAAGACACTTTGGAATCAGGTTTGAATTGGAAGTCCACCTCTCTTGTGGGCCCATGGGTTGTTCTTGAACTTTCCATTTCCTTCTAGGTAAAGCTGAGTGGGCTCATGTAGGGAAGTGTTTGGAATGGAGCAACTGTTCATTACATGATGCTAGGGAGAAAATCACTATTGTGTGCTGCGGATCCACCAGGGAGTGGATAACAAACCAAGACACAAAAAGAGATAGAAACTAAAATCAATTCAGACTGATCAGGGCTATGGAGAAGATGAAGCAAGCCATAGAACTGTGGGGGCTTCCTGGGGTGCTGGCAGAGCAAAGTGCCAATGCGGGCTGTGCTTCCTGCAGCACTTCAGAAACCCAGCCCAGAATTTTCCAGTCTAGTATGTCTTTCAGGGGTGATCTGGTCTCTAGAAGACATGGGGAAAAGTCCAGAAACATTATTATTATGAACATAGGGATCCTCTAGCAAGTGGAGGCCAGGGAAATGGAATGTCTCACTTTGCACAGAATCCTACCTTACCAAATCCAAAGAATTATCCTAGTTCAGATTTCAGCAATGCTGGAGGCTGAGAGATTCTGAATTCACTATATGGTATAGTTATATCCTTTAAATCACTTAAGAAAACTGATGGGGGCTGAGGCGATAGTACAATGGATAAGGTATTTACTCTGCATGTAGCAAACCAGGGTTCGATTTCTGCCAGTCCAGATGGTCTCCTGAGCCCCACAGATAAAATTCCTAAGTGCAGAGCCAGGAATAACTCTTGAGCATTGGGGTGCGAAGACCCCTCAAAAGAGGACTGATAATTGTAGAGACACTTTATCAGCCAGATTGTAGAAATCTGATTAATGGATCCACAACCTCCAAGGCCTGTAATGAGTGATGGCAGAGAGCCAATAATCTGCCAAACCGTCTCCCTTGGTATGCAGGCATGCTGCAATGTCTAGCTACCCTACAAGCCTGATAGGCAGGCTTCTCCCTCCCCTCCTGGCCTATGGTAGCCCGATAAAGTATATTTTGCAACTAGAGGTTTGTAAAAGGGCATGAAAACTAGGAACCTGGGGATATTTTTAGGAAATATGGGTCCAGGAATAGTATTCAATCAGAGCTACTCAAAGCCCCTAACTATCTCTGTCAGGACACAGTATACGCACAATCCTCTCTCCATGATTTTGGACTTAACATACAGTTAAGGGAAAATAACAATAAATAGGAAATTCTGCTGCCTCAAAGAGGGACATGAGTGTGAGACAGTGGAAGAGGAAGAGCAATAGCAACCTGGAAGGAGAAACCTTGGAAGAGCACGGCTGGGAGGAGTCATTTGAACTTCAAACACTACAGCATTTCTTAGCTCAGAAAGAAGACATGAAGTTTAGCTGCACAATGACTGTGTCCCCAGCAATGCCCACAGCCTCCTCCTTTTAGTACATGCAAAAGCTCTGACTTTAATTGGTAGACCACACATTTGTTTCTACTGGGGACTGAAAGCAACCAGGGTTACCCCTTCTTTGCTAGTGACTGGTCTAGAAATGGTGCATGATCCTTTCCTTGCCAATAGGATGTGAGAGAAGGTCAATTTGGATGGTGATTGCTTTAGAAATGGGCATGTGATTCCTTCTTTGTCAATCAATGGTAGTTAGCTGAGAAACAAAGAAATTTTTTATCTGGTAAAACAGAGAGCCTCGAGACTCAAAAGCCTTATGGTTGGCACAGGACTCCAGATGATTCTCTGACAAATAGGCCACCTATTTAGGGCTAGTGTCTGAAGATGTGGTACTGCTTGGGCCTTACAGTTCTGGATCCCACTGGGGCTACCCAGAAGTTCTGAGAGCCAGTAGGGCTATATCTAGCTATACTGTGATGCTAAGTGCTGCTAGGGATTAAAATGGGGCTTCACGCCCCCAAACGCTGTACTATCTCTCCAGCCTTAGAAAGTCCCTTTTTGAACCATCTTTACTTAATTTATGTTTTGAATATGTAAAATTCTGGAGCTTGCTGGAGGAAAGAGAAACTTTTCAGAAAAGCCACATTACAGAATTGGGCAACCAAATTATCTGTGGCCTCTTCCCTGAAGCAAACATTGGAAGCACTGGAATTCTAGCCACAGTCAATGGGTTTCTCTGCCATGTCCCTCCCAACAAACCATGCCAGGACCAGGACCAGGACCAGCACCAGCAAAACATATGCCATGCCTGCTGATCAGGTCCTACCCTGCACAGGACTACTGCTGAAGCAGCTCCAGAGAAAGCAATTGCCTCTGGGACAAATTTGAAGCAGAAATTCAGAAGTAGCAGGTAGGTTTCCTTGACTTTGCATCCAAACCTTATGTGAATTCATCTGCAAGGTCCAATCAGATACAAGCGTAAAAACTCTAGCAGCAAGAGAGTTCCTAGTTCAGCTATTTGTGCAGAATAGTTAGGCCCATTATAATGAGGGCAGAATGGTTGAGATATTCGTATCTTTCAGACCCACCTTCATAGTATATATAGCTAAACGCAAGTTAATTTCAAATCAGTCTCTCCCAGATTCAGTAGCCTTGATAGTGTACATTCTAAGTTCCTTTATGCACAAGATGGAGACAATACTAGGATCCATGTCCTTCAGTTGTTAGGAGGATTTATATACCAACTGTCCAACACTTACGTTTACTCTCAGGAATTTAGGAATAGAATTGAAGTAGAGAGGGACACACGAGCATGCAGAACATTGAACTATAGCTTGAACATTATATGAACTACAGAAGTCCTGGCTATTATGTTTTCAAAATATGACTCTTGATAAACAGCATAAGAGTTGACAGGGATTGTGATTGGGATGTAGGTGTCAAACTATGCAAATCAACAATTGAGTATGTCCAAACTTTTAATGGTAGACTGTTAAGAGGTCTCAGGAATTTGTGAATGAGCAACTGTGGTTGCACGGACCATGGAAGATGGTGCTTGAAGTATGTGCCTGTGAAATCCCAGGATCTTCTCTGCCAATCAGATTTTTGTCTGTTGCCTCCAGGAGCCTTATAACTGTGAAGGTCCCAGTGAGAAGGCATCCACAGGGAATGGCCAGCTTCCAGCATAATTCAGTGTCCTGTCGGGAAGCCGATCTGACAGCAGATAAGAATGAAATATAATGAAATGTCAACGAAGATGAACACAGCAGGATATCTGCTGAAACACCAAGCTGCTTGCCAAGAGCCCTTCCCACAGGATACTAGCCATGCCTCACTGGCCCTCTGGGGGATGTGACCACAAGGAATTGTCACCAGATACTGTGATGCAAGAAGCAGGGGTGGCAAGAACACTCCAGAGAATATGCTCACATTCTCTAGGGTTGTGGGCTCTCCCTGCCAGAGGGGCCTTTCAAAGGTTTTGTCCTGGTACTCAGAGACTGTTAATGAGCTTCAGGGACTATTTCTTTGCCTCTGTGTTCTAGCCTGGCTTCCAGAACTGGACTACTGAGATGAGACTCTATCTGTTCCTACCTACTAAAAATTATTCTTCAAATGAGTGACCAAATCTTTAATGTGTTAGCTGTTCTATAATTGCATTGTGATACTATTGGTAAAAATGGCTAAATTGTCTTCCAGTATCTCTCTCTCTCTCTCTTCCTATAAGCTTATGGGATATTTTCCCTATCATGCTGGCTGAACACACAGGAGACCAAGACTATGCGTGCTTTGCAGCTAGGTCTGGCCAATGAAAGGGATCAATAGAGGTGTAGAAATGTACAGATCACATCTATTTAAACAAACCCCGTTACATTTACACTTCTCCCGCCTGTGAGCTACACAGGGGTTGGAGAGTCAACTTTGTCCAAAGTGAAAAACTCCCATGTATGGCAGAACAACAAGGCAGAGGACCCACCTCACACTACCCTTCTGTAGTTCTGAACCGCCCTCTTCTAGAATCTCACAATGAAAGATGCTCATGGAGTTTGGTAACTGCTCTCTAAGGCCTTCTATAGAGCACCTAATACCTTTTCCATCTTCACAACAACTTTGCAAGACAGGCCCGATTTTCTCCTTATCTGATAGAGGATTCCACGATTCAGAGATGCTAAGGCACAATGTAGCACAAACAGAGCTGGGATGTGGTGACAACCTGGATCTGACTCAGCTCATGCCCTCACTTACTGTTCCTAGTCTATGCTTCTACCTGTAGTTCTGAAGTTGGTTCTTTACCTTTGTCTCTCTTTACCTATGTGATTTTTGTTTGTTTGTTTATTTGTTTTATTGGGCCACACCCGGCAGTGCTCAGGGGTTACTCCTGCACTCAGAAATTGCTCCTGGTAGGCATGGGGGACCATATGGGATGCTAGGATTCAAACCACCATCTGTCCTGAATCAGCTGCTTGCAAGGCAAATGCCCTACCACTGTGCTATCTCTCTGGCTCTGGTGTGTGTGTGTGAGGCTTCTCTAAGCACAGCTCAGGGGCCAAGGGCCAATCCAAAGATACTTAAAGTATCTTTGTGGGTCTGATGACTCTGTTCAAGTTCATCAACACTGAGGGTCATGTGGTCGTGCTGGGAGATAACAAGGACCTATTCAGTGGTACTCTGGGGGCTCCAGTGGTATTTACAGAGAGGTAGTGGCACTGGAGACCTAACTCAGAGCTTTCTAGGCAAAGTACATTGTTTGGTCCATTAGCAATATCCCTGGCCCAATGCCTTGACCTTCTTAGAGCTGAATAATGGACACATGGTCTCAGAAAAAAATAAATGGACATAATGAATCGACAAGTCATTCTAGCTTCTGCATCCATTCTGGTCATAATATTCAAGTGTTGTAGAAGGGGCAAAATACCTCTCCTATACCCACAATATTTAAGTGGTCCAGGCTATTTGGCTTCACTGGGTCCATATTAGGCCCACAAACCCACTATCTGTAGCACTGAAATTTGGGTGGGGGAATCACAAAGTCTTATGGCCCAGAATTCATTACACACTAGAAGAACCTTAACAAAACTGCTAAGAGACCTGCTGGGGCTACCTAGAGTCCTGTTCCATCTAAACCTGTTCAGTTTTTCCTTTGATTCAGAAACCCAGGAATTTTAATCAGTTCCTTCCTAGCTTACATTTGTTCCCAGGGCTCATCTATCTGCCTTGCAAAACCTTTCCTTATAGGATTGCATGAACCAAGGGTAGAGAGTGGCCCAGGTCCCAGCCAAAGATCCAAAGATGATGTCAGGGATACAAACGAAACCATTTAGTTGCCATGGAACAAGCTCTAGAGACATAGATAGCACTGGGTTGGGAGCAAACAGCTCAAGTATGGGGTGAGTCACAGACTAGAGTTGGGAAGAGGTAAGAGACCAAGTATAAGGTGGATGCAGGGAGATATTTAACTCACTAGGTTCTGGGGTATAGGTGGTTTAGATCAAATATTTTCTGATAGGGTCAGAGATATAGTTCAGTGGGTAGAACATGTGCCAAATATGTGTCATGGTCCTGAGTTTCATTCTGGGCACATGACATGTCCCCTAGCTAGCACCATGGGTCAGAATACCTCTCAGAGTGAGGCCTTGACCAAGTCCTCTTCTGGGCATCAACCTGCTGCCACTTGGCCCCATGCCACATGGAACAATGAAATAGGTCCCAGTCACATGAATGACTCCTGCTGAGATGTGGAAGGAAATGCACAAAGATGTGGAAACATCCTGAGGTAGCTTCTGTGGACAGGTGTTCTGGAGGATGTGCACAGCTCTCTAACACTGGCACTGGCCACTGCAGGCCATACCCATTGCTTTTTCTCCTCCCACATTTATTTGAAAAGGTATAATTCATATAGTATCCCACTTAGCTTTTAAATGCACACAGTTCAGTGGTTTTTGGTATACCCACAGAACAGTGCAATACTGCCACCATTTAATTCTCTATCACCACTGTTTACTAATAAGAATTATTATGGTTTTTGTCACTATTTACTACCCCAAAGGAAATCTTAATCCATGAGCATAACTCCCCAATTTCCCTCCTGTCAGTTTCTGTCAACCACTAATCTGTTTTTTGCTTCCATATATTTATTTGCCTATCCTGACCTGTCATAAGTGAAACCACTGTATCTACTTCGTATCTACTTTCTTTCAGTATAAAATTGCAAGGTTCAATCACATTCTAGCACAGGGCAGTTTTCACTCCTTTTCATTACTGAGCAATATTCCACAGTACAGACAGATCACATCTTATTAAACAATTTGTCAGCTGAAGTACATCTGGGGTCTTTCTAGCTTTCTGTGAAGAGTGTTGCTATATTAAATACCAGAACATGTGGGCGAGGCATTTATTATTGGATATATGCCTGGGAGCTTAATTGCTGGGTCATAGATATATCTTGGTTTTGAGATCATTAATAACCTGGAATGTTCCCTTATGGGGTCAATCTTGAAATATTTCTGGGCAACTCTGCATCTTCCCGTGGAACTCATAGTGGGAAATGCGATTCTACTCTCAATGCTCCCAAAGCTCTCAGAAGAGATTTCTATTCTGGCCTGATTCCACATGTCTCTTGCTTTCTAGGCACAGAGATAACCTGACATAGTGCTTCCATAAATCAGTGGAAGAAGCATGCTGGTTACTTATAACTTTGATATGGCCTTTGGGGCATCTATTATCTAACATTGTCTAATGAGTTGCATACAGATAGGAAAATGAACCGGGGAAAGGAACTCTGACTAGGGTCTCCAAGGTTTCCTGTAAAGTATTGCACAAGATCCCAGAAACATAACTAAATAGTACATTAGTATTTTCTTATTTAGTTAAAGTCTACTTTTCAAAAAAAAAATAACGCTCTCAGGGGAATGTGAGATAAAAGTCAAACCCACTTGTTAATCCACCATTAGAAGACTTTTGTTTTCTTGACAAATGATTTGATCTGATTAAGTTAATAGCCTGGGAGACAATAACAAACCCTCTTAGCAGATTGAACTCAGGCCAGCCTGGTTCTGATCATTTTAACAACTGGTCTGAGCCCTCTAAAAATTAAATGCAAGTTAGCCTCAGACCTGGAGGTACTTTTCCATTCATTTACTACCGGACTACGTCAATATTCTAAAGACATTTCAGTGGTTACTTCTTTTTGAATAATTTATTGTAGCTAATGAAAGCTTTAAAATTTGGCTAATATGAAAGCACAGCAACTATTCCCCTTGGTGGATGGAATGAAGTCTTTCTGGGCAAAAGAGATGAAAATATTCATTTCAATTTCTGTAGCCCTCAAGTGATTTGGTTGAGGGAGTTCATCTCAACAAGCATTGATATTACACCTTTACTCCAAATACCTCACACATGAATTGACATGAAGTGACATTGAGAGGGCCAATGCAACACTACTTAATTTATGTTTTTTTTTTTTAATTTATGTTTTAACATAGATAGACATATAACATTAGGCAGTGAACATTCTATGAAGAGAGCAAGGCAAGTGATGTGGAAGTAGGGCTTTGTTTCCAGATTCTTGTTCACAAACACTGGTGTTTTCCACAGGGTCCTGGAGGAAGCATAAATCTGCTAAAAGCAAGGAAAGCCAAGAAGATCACAGAGAGGTCATGCTCAGGGTTGTGGACCCTACACTTTGACACTCTGAGCAGTATGACATAAAGAGCTTCCTTGTTTCTTTGTCTTGGTTTCCTCATCTTCAGGAAAATGTTAGCTGTCAACCTACTCTGGATAATGAAGAGTAACAGACTTGAATGCTGCCAGCCTCAAACAGGGACCTGAACACATCCTGGCACTTCAGCAGTGTCGAATAAATAATGAAAGCTAGTATCTTTCAAGTGTTGTTTAGAAATGGAATTAAGGTTGATCTGATGAACTTCTCAATAGGGAACTGATGTTGACCATATTTCAGATGAATATAGAGAGGCTAAGAAAAGTCAACTAGTCTGGTAACAGTCAGAGCCAGAGTCACCCCAGGCTTTTCTGACTCCTGGGCAGATACCTTTTGCCTCAAGCTATAAAATCTCTGTAGATTCTGTCATTATAAAATGATAAAAAGCTTAGGTGAGACCCAGGGGGCCCATTTTTCTTGATTGAATGTATTGCAGACTCTGCATTCTGTCTTCATTCATCTGTTAATATTAGAGGTTCCAACATATGTTCTAACCCTCTGACACCTATGTCTTATGCCTTTTCTTGAACCCCTTTCTCCTGGACTTTACCCCTGGATCCCACTGCACTGCTTTTTATTAGTCTTGGATGAAACATAGTTAGAAGAGATCCAGGACCATCCTTCCCTTTTCAATCTCCAAGTGGCTGCCAAACAGTATGCCTGCATAGCTCAATTCATGCCCCTCAAAACCCACAATGACCACTTCCTATTTTCCATACACAGCAGACTTGCTTTGACCCCTAGATTGCCTTAGATCTGGTTTCTCTTTGAAGCATACTTGCTCCTAAGGAAGGGGTAAGACTGCCATCTGTTCAAGCCTTCTTTCTCCCTCAGGAAAGTCTCAGAATTGTCTTAGGTTTTTCCCCCTTTCACTTCCTCCAGCTATTAATGGATGAGGACTGCTATGACATTTGTACAAAAGGCAGTACTTTAAGGGAACATCCAATAGAGAGGTTTCCTAGGTGTGTTGCTGAACATGGGGCAGGTAACTTATCAAACATGACAACGAGTGGAGCTGGGTTGAATGTGATCTTTTGTACCAGAAGCATATCCCAGGGCTGGCCATTCAGTGCAGTGTTGCTGGAGAAACTGTCAGCAACCCATCTTCTGCAGACACTTTCAAAGTTCTGAGTTTGGTTCCAGGTCCAAAACTCTAAGCTGAACACGACAAGGTCTCTGTATCCATAGTGCCCCATCCAAACTGCAGAAGTGGGATGGTCATCACTGATTCGATATGTCCTGTCCAACTTTGTCTCTGCTTCTTAGTGAGATGAAGCAGGCTGATGGAGAAGTGAAGATAAGGATTTCTTTGACTTCAGAACTGAACAAGGGGTTTCTCTAAGGTTGGAAGGTATCCTGAGCTCAGTTTGACCTTGTGCAAAGTCAGAACCATCTGGGGTGAAGGCACATCCACATCTGCGCAGGAACTATACCCTGCATATGGCCCATAGATTCCAGAGCTCTGGAGAGTGATGGGACAGAGAAGAGAGAGGCTCTAGACGCAGTGGTCCTCAAACTATGGCCCGCGGACCGAATATTGTATTTGTACCCATTTTGTTTCTTCACATCAAAATAAGATGTATGCAGTGTGCATAGGAATTTGTTCATAATTTTTGTTTATACTATAGTCTGGTCCTCCAATGGTCTGAGGGACAGTGAACTGGGCCCCTTTTAAAAAGTTTGAGGACCCCTCTCTAGAGTGTCATCCACATAGCATTTCTCATGAAGGGTAAGTGTGGAGAGGAGGAGAGGAAAGGGAGTGTCAACAGAGAAAGGGAGAGATTTCTTCCTATGAGAAGCTTCCCACTAATTCAGGAAACAAGCAGACAAACCAGCCTACCTCTAACAGGTAAGATGGAAAGAAACAGAGCAGCTAGGGTGAGTGAGAGAGGTGAAAGAATCCCTGAAGATGCTCCAGTGACTTTAATGATAAGTAGCCTGCATTTATTTGATAGAGGAACTGTGAACCAGGAAGGTAAAGACTGCTGAAATGAGATGCTCAAGGACCCTGGTCTAGAGTTTGGTGTCTAGACTGCTTATGGGTGAGGTGGTTGGTACTGCAGAAGCTTTTCTGGCTGTTGTTGTCATTGAATCTGGGTTTGGGATGCCAGGGGGATTCTTAGGGATTCCCACAAATCTTGCATTTCCCAAATGCTGTCTGGTTTCCACAAAAGCCAGAATTCCCTGGAGAGCTTTCCCTGAATTGGGTGACTCTGGCTGACCCCTAATAACTCCCCACTTCAAAAAGCTCCCCAAAAACCCATTGATGAAGGGTCAGGAGCAACCTCTCAGTCAGGTTCCATCTTGAGGAGCCCTGAAGGGGAGTGGGAAGCAGAGAATGGAGGTGAGGCGTGAGTAAATGCCACTTATATAAGTGCTCCCAGGAAAAGGTCAGGCCCTGCAGTATTACTTTTGATTACGCTGAAAAAACCAATTCAGTTTTTAATTTCCTCATGTGGAGGCTGCAGGCCATGTGGGTTCAACAGCACTGCCAGGGGAGGGGGTACCTCTAAAGTGAAGGTTTATTTGCTAGTAGAGACCACACAGAGGCACTCTTTGAAAAGTCTGGGGGTCTACCTACCCCAAGTTCTCCATGGCTTACAATACAGACTGGGTTCTTTTCTGAAATAGTTTCCAGCCACAGAATGTATGGTGGTTCCAGCAAGAGGAATAAGGACAAATGTTTGTTGACAGAGCATTTATTTATGTGATATACACGATTCTCAGCACAATGCAGTCACATATAAAATAGACACAATGTGTACACTGGACCCACACATACATATCACACATACATTATATGTCTTAGGACCATTTACCCTCACTATCCTAACTCATATTTTGCAACCTTGCAAACAGATATGGAGAAGGGGAAAATGATATTTTACGCAATTGATGGGTGGGAGAGCTGGTAGGGTAGGAGAGCTGATAGGCTAGCCTGGCTCCCAACTCCTAAACCTAACCAGTAAATCACATAGGATAAGGCAAATGCACCTCCAAATATTAGGAAATACCCTGACCCTGGGGCAGCATCTTGAGATGGGGACCATATAGTGAGTGCTTCTGGTTCCTTTCAACATGTCCCTCTTGTGTTTAACAAAGCCAAGTTCTCCCTCAGTGGGACCTCCCCAGAAGGCTGGTGAACTGTGGCATCATTTTTTTCTGGACTATTGCAGGAGCCTCCTGGTAGTTCTGTCTCACCCTTCATAACAATTCCATTCTCCCCTGTAGAAAACCTAAGAGGGCTTCTCACTTGCATGACCCTTTTGTGGCCCTGCACTTTACACTGACCATGCCCTCATACAAATCATGCCCTTTATAAGACTATATCCTCAGAAGGTGGCCCTATGTGTATGTTCTTTTAGGCCCACTGTGCATCCTGCTTCAGAGTCTATGCCCTTATCCATTGGCTGCAGCAATGGTTCTTCATGCTGCTAGTCAAATCTTTTTTTTTTTTTATTTTTGGGCCACACCCGGTAACGCTCAGGGGTTACTCCTGGCTATGTGCTCAGAAGTCATTCCTGGCTTGGGGGACCATATGGGATGCCAGGGGATCAAACTGCAGTCCTTCCTAGGTTAGCACTGGCAAGGCAGACACCTTACCTCTAGCGCCACTGCCCCAGCCCCACTAGTCAAATCTTTTATTGAAAAATTACCCTGACCTCTATATAGCCCTCTTGGCTCTCTGCCCTGCACCCTGGACATGTCCACAGAGTTCCTGAAACCTTGCACAGTTACTGATGTTGTCAACCTGTTGGCTGGGCTAGGAGAGTCCTGGAGGCAGTGATGTTGCACAAGATAGGTGCTCATGCAAAACCACTGAATGAATGCATGAACATGTACCTGGGCACCCGTGTATCCTTTATTTTAAACCCCATAGCAATTCCTATTGATGTCCCAAAACTGACAGCCAAAGGCAGCTCTGTGTTTTGAGGGGTGGGTAAGGTTATGGAGGGTATTTGAAGATAAAAATCAGCAGTAGGATAAAAGGGGGCCAAAACAGGGTTTGGAAGTACAGTTCCAACTGTGATGAGCCAAGGTGCACTGTGGAGGTCGTACTTGTGGGTGAATGCAGCCATTTCCCTGGAAAATCCAGTTCCGCCCCCAAGCTGGAAGATCACACAGCAATGACAATAATCCTACAGCTGCTACCACCAGGATCAAAAGAGTAGCTGAAGGGGAGGCTGTGATCCATGGAGATTAAAGGCTGGCTGTATGTTCATTCTACCCCTGCACACTGGCAGGCAAGCATGTTCAGAAGACCCAAGAACTGTGC
>PVKC010018532.1:0-19581 GCA_004027635.1 Crocidura indochinensis
AGAGAGAAACAGAAACAAAGAAAGAAAAGCAATCAGCGGGACTTATGAGAGCTCAAGATGGGAGGATGGCCCTTTCCAACTGTGGGGTTAGATTCGATCAATTTGATGTTTTTATCAGAAAAACAGGTGCTTTGAGTGGTATGCTATAATTATTAAGATATTGGGAACTGGGAGACTTTTTAAGTTCAGGTCTATAATGGTTAAAATCCTCCACGGAGTTGAAAAGAAAACCTAGAAATAAAAGAATTTCTGAACAAGATCATAATTCTGTTAAGAAATAAGTCTGTAATAACAGACTATCAGTAAAGAAAAATCTGTAATAACAGACTATCAGTAAAGAAAAACTTTGGTCATTTTAAATTCCAGCAGGTTACAAAATTATTAAAATTTGGATCTTTTATATTTCTACTGGAGAAATTTCTGGTTTTAAAGGTATCTAAATATAGAAAACTGTGTGGAAATGTTGTGGTTAGTCTTTTAGATAATATTGTTAAATTTGTGAGTGCTTAATATTGTTAAGGTAACCAAATCTCATAACTGTGTTGTAACCATGTATTAAATTTAATTTTGGTCTTAAGATCTAAGATGTGAAAATGCTTAATATGTCTTTAATATATCTAATAAAGGACTATTGGGTCCTATCAGATGTAAGTCTAACAATTTGTTCTCATTTGGAAAGGAAGGAAGTAAAAATTTTGAATATCTGGATAAAATGCAGACTTCAAAATTGGAGTAAAATCAGTCTTATTCTACATTTCTGAGGGTTTACAACTTAAGTTACTGTATTGCTTAGATTTCAGAAGTTCTAGTTACTTAGACATGTTAATTTGGGAACTATTGCACATTGCCTGTTTCTCATTTACTGAAGTTGAGTGATTAATCTTGTAAAGGCTAGGTTACTTGGTAATTGGTATTTAGAATTATATATATAACGGGTCCTGTAATAGCGGGTCCTGTAATGAAATTTGGCATTTAAATTTTTATTTATAAAAGAGAAATCTACGGGGCCAGGCGGTGGTGATGAGGTAAGGTGCCTCCCTTGCCTGTGCTACCTAGGGCAGACTGCGGTTCGATCCCCCGGTTTCCCATATGGTCCCCCAAGCCAGGAGCGACTTCTGAGTGCATGGCCAGGAGTAACCCCTGAGCGTCACCGGGTGTGACCCAAAAACCAAAAAAAAAAAAAAAAAAAAAAAAAAAAAAAAAAAAAAGGAGAGAGAGAAATCTACAGGACTTTTTTTCTAGTGAACTATTTTAGGCCTATTGTTAGCAAACACTAAATTTTAATTGTATTTCTTGTTTAGAAGTATTTGCAGATTTATTTTTATTGTCAAGGTAAGAAGCAACCTCCTTGCTTCACATGTTAAACATGGTAAACTATTTGCATTTACCAAATTTAGCAACTTTAAAGTTAAAACACTGAAGCAGCAAGAAATTATAAGGTATGTGTGTAAGATATATATATATATTTAAAAATTGCAAAATGATATGCCTGAAATAGTTAGAGAAAGAGAACTATTCTGGGAAATTTTCTAAGTTTTTGAGAAAGGAGCAGAGTAACTAATAATGTGTGTGATGAAGTCATACTATAATTGTAATTCCTCTGGCTTGCAAAGTCTTTTTTCTTGAGAGTCTTTAAGAAAATTAATATTTTGTAATGGTCAAGAATTTTGTTAATCTAACATATAGAATTTTAACATGGAACACTTATAAGCAAAATAGAAGACCATAGTTTCTGAATTTATTTAATTTTGGTTCATTATTTTTACTAAAAGTTTCTTCTAAAAATACAACTTAAGTAGATTAAAAAGGGAATACTCACTAGTTTTGAGAATTTAAAAGGGCTGAAATTGCCTTAAAAGGTCACAAATAGAAATTCCTGCTAATTTCTGTTGGGACCTGAATTCTGAACAATTTTGTAAAAGTCACATGGCAGGCTTCTTCTTTGATTCTGAGCAGGGGGAAACACCATTTTGTAAGGACCACATGGTGTGAGCCACATGCTGGGGCTTCAGAAGCCTATTTCCATAGACCCTGCCTCAGTCTACCTGGCCATACTATCAGGGAAGGACAAGGGAGCAATAAGAATACCCCTAGACAAGAGCCAATTATTTTAAAGATCATCAGAAAGCTGGAACCTCCCTATATCCCTATCCTATATAATCTCATTCACGACCATGGGCGGGGTTCTTTCATCCCTCCTGGGAGAGAACCCTGACCAGTCAGTTAGGAACTGTTGGCAGACAGAATAAAGTTTAAACTTTACTCCAATTTGTGTGGTCTTGTCCTTCGAGTTCTGGAATTTAACAATTTAAAATTATTCACTTAAGGTCTTCAAAGATAGGGACTTTACCTTGTTTCTTGAGTCAATTTTAGTCACTTTGAATAGTTATAATTTATGCTTTTGTGTTTGATCATTGGAAATTTAAAAATCAGTGATAGTCAACTTTTGACTAGGAATTTTAAAGTCTAAAGTCTACCAAAAGTAGTGGGGATTCTTCCTGGTATTAAAAATTCAAAGTTTCAATGTTCTGTTCAAATTACATGCATAGTAAATTTTGCACATTAGTGGTGGAATTTATGTGATTTTGATTGCCTGTGTCCACCATGCCTTGTGCCTTTGAGCACATTAACTGAGACCAGGAGAATGAATAAAACTTATGTTTTTGTATAATATTTAGGCTAGACATATTTAAATACTTTTGTATTTGATGCCATACTGCTTGCCAGATTTTTCATTACTTTCTGTCAAGGATATTGATAGGAATATCACAAAGAGCTTTATGAAAATGATTATTGTTCTTAAAAAAGGAATCTGTAAAGTTATAGGAAATATTACTGTGGAAAGCTCCAGATGTTAGACAAATGGTTTAAAGATTTTCTGTGTGAATTTGAAAGAAATTTGCTTTTTCTCTCTCCTTAGCACCTTCAGTAGTTTTGATGTTTCATGACATTATGCTGATTTGCATAAATACAGGCAAGAAATTTTTCTCTCTGTACTGGGAATCAATCCTCATGCAAATAGGAAATTTTAAAAATCAGGTAGGGTACCCTAAAGCCTTCTTTTAGGGTAACAAAATTGAAGGGAATTGAGGTTGAGTGACAACCAGGTCCCTATGACTAAGCAGGAACAGGAAAACCACAGAGGTGGAATGGTCAGAGTAAATCAGAAATTTTCTAGGAGTTTCTGGATCTATACTGACTGGTCACTTAGGAGCCTGTAATGGCAGGTATATAAAAAAAAACTTTGAGGGCGAGCCTGAGGTAGAATCTAGAGCCGAGCCTGCTGGCCCACAGGGAGCTGGCATCCAAGAGATGCTGCCTGCTTCATCACTATCCCTATCCTATTCTCTCTCAAACCTAGATCTAAAGTCCTACTCGATTCTTCTCTAGTCAGTGAATTACCTATCTCAAAATATCCCCTGGCAGCAACAGACTTTAGACTGACTGGAATAAAAAGTAAAATAAATAAATGAATAGGTAAATAAGATAAGTAAATAGATAAATAATAAATAAATAAGAAACAGTTTATCTCTCTCCTCCCTCTCTCCCCTCTCTGCTCTCTCTATTTCTCTCTCTTCTTTCCTTATTACCTCCCCCTTCCTCCTCCAGGTGGCTAGAGATTGGCATCCCTGGATACATCATGTGGCTCCTGCACTTTGCAGCTTTGCAGGCTTAGTAAGCTTTGCAGTTAACTGCAGTAATCTGCAGATAGTAGTGATAAAGTAACCCTGTTCATAAACATAAACATTAGCACTATTATAACTCTATAATCTCAATAACTTTTAACAATAATAAAGAAATGAGGGAAATGTGGGGCCAGAGAGATAATACAGCAGGTAAGGAGCCTTTCTTGTCTGCTGCCAACTCAAGATCCCAAGCAGGATCTTCATGGTTCCGAGTCCACCAGGAGTAATTCCTGAATGCTGCATCAGAAGTAAGACCTGGTGTGGCCCAAAAATAAAAAAACAAGTAAGATGCTTTAAAGAATATAAAAATAATGAGAATATAAAAGGAATGAGAATCATAGAAAAACAGAAATAGCAACAGCAAGCCCTGCTAATACACACACATACACACACATATATATGTATATATATGTATATGTATATATATATGTATATATGTATACATATATGTATATATATCAATATATGTACATATATGTATACATATATATCAAACTAGGCCATTTAGGTGAGAAAGATCTTTCTAAGAAGTCCTGAGCTAAGAAGGAGAAAATAGCAAAATAAGGAGAAGGGGGTGTAGCTGGATTAGAAAGGAGGATATTATAAAAAAAAAGATGAAGAACTTGTGTGTTTTGCTGCAACTTGGGAGCTGGGCCCTGATGGCAGACTCAGTAAGCTAGCAGAGATGGTAGAAGCTAAAACCGAATAACAGGTTTTACTAGTCAACTGGCTGACTTGGTTTTAAAATGTAAATGGCCAGAGGATAAGCTTTTTCTTTGTAAACTTTGGTGTTGGAATTTCTCTGAGCAAGAGTTTGACTAAGGCCATATTTCAGCCTGTGATTTTACAAGGGAGGAATAGGCCATATAATATGAAAGAAATGTAATGTCAGTACCATGGCCTGGATCTCAGAAACATTGCCAATAATCCATGTAGGAGGAAAAAACGTCCACAAATGGGCCTGCTGGACAAATATTTCTTTTTTTTTAATATAATTTTTATTTTGACCATATTGGCTTACATATTTTTCACAGTAATGTTTTAGGTACATATTAACATTGAATCAGGTGAATTCCCATCACCAAATTTGTCCGCCCTCCACCCCCATTCTGATCTTGCATCCCATAACCCCCACCCCCACCACCCAGGCTACTAGAATAAGTGGTCCCCTCTGTGTCTAGCTTACTATTTAGTGATCATATATCTGTTTGGTCCTGGTACTTTCCCTTATTTCCCCCTCTATTTGAGAGGTAGAACTAGATAGTTCAAGTTATGTAGTTTTGTTTAAAGAAAAGAAAAGCAATAAAATGGGGTAAAAATCAAATAGACTGAAGATGAGTAGAGTCCTTCTAGAGGCTCTCAACCTCAGTTTGAGAGAGGAAAGAAGAAAAGGAATTGAAACACCACAACAATACAAAAATAAATATCAAATAAAATATCCAGTGAGCACTAAATCAATAAATACAAGCACCACATGATAGTCTCAGTCCTAAAATAAAAACATACAAGAACGCAAAAAGAAAGAAAAAGATAAAATAAGATAAAATAAAATTGGAAACATCAACCTCAATATCTATACCAAAACAAATTTCAAAAAATAAGTAGATAAATAAAAAAGATTATTTTGTGCCTTTTTTTCCTGCATAGGCAAAGTAAATATTGGGGACATTAGAGAAGAAATTCCCTTGGCCTAAGAGATACACCCTTGAAGTATACTGTGATGGAATTAACTATAGACTCCTTGCACGTTCATTTACTCTCCCCTTGGTGCTTTTGTGGTATATGGAAGACTTCTGCTTCGTCATGGGTGATAAAAATCAAACCTCTGTATCTAGAGATCTTGGTGTCTGCACAGGTCAAGGAGTGGACAAATATTTCTTGGGGAATTATCAGTTCTCCACTCCAGGAAAATTCATCTGGTGGGCCTGCTGAATACCCCTTAAATGAAGGCGCCTTATGTATGGCGTGGCATATCATTCACATACAGATAAATTCACTTCTTATAAGAGAACAATTTTTCATTCTGAGAAGTTGCCTATATCTCAACCTCAGATGTGTCTGTACTCTCAGCTCTCCATTCTTGAGAAGCCTATTGTCTCTTGAATGCATAACTCTTTCCTCCTCATTTTACTCTGAATAAAATTATTTTACTGAGAGATCAATTCAAATGTTTAATATATTGGCTTTGAAACTCACAGAGGTTCCCAAACCTTCCAAATAAGTGCCATTTTTAAAAAATTACTGAGCATCCACTTGATATCTAAATTCTTTGAGAGAAAAATGCCCCCCTTTTCTTATCTGACTAGCAGGGGGGAATGTAGAATCATCCTCCTTATCACTGATTTTTAGATTTTAATCACACCAAATAGAAATCTCACATCCGCGAGCAATCTTGGAGTATATGACACCCTATTCTAATGTTTGCTTTATTATTAAAATGATTCTGTAAGTGTTCATGTAAAGCTGGTTTGGTTTGGTTTTCAGGCCACATCCAGCATTATTCTGATCTCAGGGATACCATATGAAATGTCAGGGATCAGAACCAGTTGGTCACAAAGCAAGCACCCTACCCACTGTAAAATCACTCCACTCTGTTCCTCATATAAAGGACCAGACATTTTGTGTAGACATAAATTCCCATAGCGAGAGAAATATAATTTGTTGTCACAAATTTTTTTTGTTTTTCGGGCCACACCCGTTTGATGCTCAGGGGTTACTCCTGGCTAAGCACTCAGAAATCGCCCCTGGCTTGGGGGGACTATATGAGACGCCGGGGGATCGAACCACAGTTCTTTCCCTGACTTGGGGGGTCCATATGGGACACCGCGACGGTCCTTCCTTGGCTAGCGCTTGCAAGGCAGACACCTTACCTCTAGCGCCACTTCACCGGCCCCTGTTGTCACAAATTTAACTGTTCTGAACTTTTCATAATAATCAGATATAAAATGTTCAAATAAAATATTCAGCATATTTTTATGACTTCTTCATTGTCCTGTTTTCACATTTTCTCCCATACTAAGCTTGTATTAATTACAAATAAATTTCCAGCCCTGTCACCAATTGACACCGCCCAGCCACTCATGCACCCATCTCCCATGGTCTTCTCTGACACTGGTAAGACCACCCGGTAGCCATTCCAGAAAGCCTGGACTTTATAGAACCACCCATTTAGGAGGGGCAGGAAGCAAGGGAAGGGATTAAGTCAGATCACAGGAAAGGCCCTTTTCACCAATCAGCACTACATGGGGGACAGCCTGTGTCCCCCATCCCGAAGCCTCTTTGGATGCCAGTAATGCAAGGGAAAGGTTTAAAGATTAACCACATAAAAATAGCATCTCCTCTCCTCACAACTCACTGTGTCTCAAACATACCACTGAGAAGTGCATCCTTCTGATCAAAAGATATCAGTGAAATCTCAGGCCATAGCCCCCTACCCCACAAACCCCACTAACACCACAGTCTATACCAGACAATCTTAGGCAGACAGGCCCAATGCCTTTCTCCCTTAAAAAACATATATCCCCCGGGGCCAGAGAGATAGCACAGCAATAGAGCATTTGCCTTAGATGCAGAAGGACTATGGTTCAAATCCTGGCATCCCATATGGTCCCCTGAGCCTGCCAGGAGTGATTTCTGAGTGTAGAGCCAGGAGTAACCATTGAGTGCTGCTGGGTGTGACCCAAAAACCAGATATATATATATATATATATATATATATATATATATATATGTGTGTGTGTGTGTGTGTGTGTGTGTGTGTATACATATGTTTATATATGTAAATATATATCTCCCTAAAACCAAAAGAAAAACTCATCAAACTAGAATGTAACATCTCTATTATACTTGCGTACCTACAAAAATAAACCCTAAATAGATCTACCAAACCCTGAAACTTCAGCATGGCATCCACCCATACAAAAACGTTGGGGATACTAAGGAAGACACCAGCAGCTGGGTTATCCTAATAGATTCCCAAGTCCTCCAAAACACAATTTCATAAATGAGAGCCTAAAATCAGCATTTAATATCTTAGCTATGGAATTCATAAAATCACTAAACAAAGAAGTTAAGAAATCCATAGATGAACAATTCATCTAACTCAAAGACGAACTCTCTCAGAAGATAAGAGAGGTCATGCAAATGAAACTAAGGTAACTAAAAAATATGCTGGTAAGCCACAGTAATACAATTATACACATAGAAAATCGCAGGGGCCCGGGAGATAGCATGGAGGTAAGGCGTTTGCCTTTCATGCAAAAGGTCATCAGTTCGAATCCCGGTGCCCCATATGGTCCCCCGTGCCTGCCAGGAGCAATTTCTGAGCATGGAGCCAGGAGTAAAACCTGAGCACTACCGGGTGTGACCCAAAAACCAAAAAAAAAAAAAAGAAAAGAAAAGAAAAGAAAAGAAAATAAAATTGCATGGATGAACTTGAAGACAAAATGCAAGCTAGTAACAACAAAAAGTCAAAGAAATGAGAGATAAAACAGTGGAAGAAAATTTAAGATACTATGAACAAAGACAAAAGAAATAATCATTTATGACTTATGGAAATACCAAAAGGGAAGAAAAAGGGAAAAGGGGAAGAACAAGTAGTGAGGAAAATAATAGCAGAGAATTTTCCCACTCTCTGTAAAGAGACACCTGTACAAATCCAAAAGGCAAAAAGAGTTCTGAATAAAATAGACCATAATAAATCAATACCAACATATCTAGTAATCCAAATGGCAAAGAGAGAGAGAAAGATGAATTTTTCAAAGCAATGTGGGAGAAAAAATGCTCCAGTACAAAGGAAAAAACATAATAATCAAACCAGAACTCCATTTTGAAATAATTCAGGCAAGAAGACAGTGGAATAATAAATTTAAATTACTAAATTAAAGAAACTTCCAAACAAGAGCTGGCAAAACTCTTATTTATTTACATTGGAAGGAGAACTAAAAGCCTTCTCAGACAAAAAAGAACTCGCAACATTGACACTAACCAAACAGACTCTAAATGAACTACTCAGAGACCAATTACACAACCAAAATAACCAATTATAACAACAGCAATAACCCTATACAATATAATAGCACAACAACACTCTCTGTCAATAATCTCTTTAAATGTCAATGGACTAAACCCACTCATTAAAAGACACAGACTAGGGTTTTGGATCAGAAAACAAAAAGCAGATATCTGCTGCCTGCAGGAAACACATCTAAAAGATCAAGATAGAAATAGGCTTAGAATAAAAGGATATAAATCAATTATTCAAGCTACTGGAAAAAAAACTAGGACAGCCATGCTTATTGCTACATACAAAGCATTTTCTTAAGATTATTATCTCTTTCTGTTTTCCCATTTTCATCCTGCCAGGTTGGGGGTGGGTAGGCACTGTGGAGAACCAAATAAATAGTTTGAGAGCAGGATGCTTGGGGCCTTTTGGAGTTTACTAGTTGGCTGAAGGATTTTTAGAGCTGGTGGTAGACAAAAGTAATCTAACTCTACACTAGCTCTGATTCCTCTGTAAATATGCTACCATAATGTTGAACTGTTGAGACAGTTCCTAGCATAAGAAAGGAATCCAGTAAATATTTGGTGTATGAATAAATTTAAAGAACGATTTGAGTGGCCAGAACAATATATTTGCTTTAACTATGGCAGACCTGGATTTAGTATCCAGCCCTACACCAGAGCACAGAGCCAGGGGTAAGTTCCAAGCCCTGCTGAGTGTGACTGAGTGTGACTGAGAGAGAGAGAGAGAGAGAGAGAGAGAGAGAGAGAGAGACTTAAAACTTTTACTGAAGGCTACTTTGTAAAAATTGATAACTGTTTCAAACCCTAAGGAATATATATTTAGAGTAATAGAAACAATAATCAAATAATCACACATAAAAAGATAGCCACAGTGAGTTATCATAAAAGAAATCTAAACCTTCTTAACACTGTACAACAGCTAACTTGTTTGGGGGCATACTCCAAAACTTTTAACATAGATGGAGACAATAATAAAGAAAGTTAAATATTCCCTTATAAGAAAGTTGCAATAAGAAAGTTAAATTTTGATTAAGAGAATTTGTATCTATGATGGTTTTTATAACCAAATAGACTTACATTATGCTAGATCTAAGTAAAGGAGTCACTGTAGGTATACCCACACCATCTGCTCCGCTGTTGCTTAGACACCTTATTGGATATGTTTATCCTAGGTCCAAAGATACACCTGGTGACCAACACTAACTATTTAACACAGTTCTAAATTGTTTCATGGAAAAATGTAATTTACTCCTCTGCTAATCCAGTGTGAACTGTGTCACTTATAATGAGGTAATCAAAATTAAAATAGCACGAATGTATCCTCTAATGCCAATACTTGGAAACAATCATTGCTGGTGAAGAAATGGTGGCAAAGTAACCTTCTCTCACTGTTGTTGAGAATGTTTTCTGTAATAGTCTTCAGAAAACAGTTTAGAGATTCTCAAAAAAGGAAGAATAGAGCTTTATATGACCCAGCAACCCTACCGCTTGGCATCTATTCCAAAACACAAAGGCACAGAAGTGAAAAGATGCCTGCCACTTGTCTCCATATTACTTAAAGTACTAGAAAATGGAAGCAACCAAAGACCAATGAGAGATTAACAGATAAATACTATGTGGTTTGGTATAAATAATGGAATATATGTAGCTATAAGAAAAAAATGAAGCCTTACCATTCACTGCAAGTTGGATAGAACTGAGGAGCATCATGCTAAGTAAAAGAAAACAGAGGGAAAAGAACAAACACCCAGATGGTCTCATTCATCTGAAGTATATAATAAGAAACAAAACAAGGGAATAGATAGCAACAAATGATGGCCAAACCTTACCCCTGAATAAAAAAACTGAGATCACCAAATCAAGTGGGTGAGGGGAAGAGGAAGTGTGAGTGATTGAAGAGGAAGACCACAGATAACATAAGGACACTGGTAGCTTGGGTACTTTGAAGATCAAAGTGCAGTAACTACATTAAGATCAGCAATATTAATTCTATTATAAACAAATCCTTTTAAGTATAATTTAAAATATTAGGGGCTAGAGAGATAGAACAAGAGTGACTGTGCAGCAACTACAGGATGACCAGCAAGAATGAACGCCCTCTTTCTTACCCTGATGTAGACCCCTAGACACATGAGTGCCATCACAGAGAACTTTTTCTAAAAGAATGAGGGAATGTGGGACCCTGAGTTTTCTGCTTTCCACATGAAAGTTTCTGATTTTTGCTAAACTGCTTATTAGCTTCTGTATACTCCCTTTGTTAGATTGTAGGCCTATAGGAATGTGACCTTCAGGAAAGAGTTGGAGACAAAGGGAAAACATTGGTTAGGACCAGATGGCAGGGATGTCCTGTATGGGTATAAGGATGGAAGATATAGATAAAAGGGGCCAAAGTATATTACCTTGGAAACAGACTGTCTGAATTTTGACATTAAGTGGGATCCAATGGAATAGAAGATGTATTCTTTGAAATGTAGCAGGTGTCAATAGGAAAGTAACTGGATGGGTGTAGGTTGATGCTGAACATCTATATAACTTGAGTAAAATACTATCTCTGGGTCCTTGACTGGAAGCCTGCTCTCAGACTCACAAGCCTCTGTGTTTTGCATTCTTGTGTCTTTGAGCTTACCAACCACTCTCTCTGGAGCACATGCCCAACATTTGGGGGTTCATCCAGGATACATAAGGCAGAATGAGAGAGACTGATTTCTGGGGAGTTGTTGGAAGATTTGGGGGTGCCCTTCCATCTTCCTCAGGTTGAGCCCCCGGAACCTGTCAAAATATCTGAGAGTGCTCTCCCTTCCTTTCTTTGTTTTCCACCCCTTCTGGAGGTGCCTGTTCCCTCACTCTTTCAGGGTAGTTCATAGCAACACGCTGGACGACATCCTTCTGCAGGATTAGAGATGTCTCTGATCTGTCAGGAATTCTTCTCGGTCCCCCTTGAACACTGCTAACCTTTTGGTGAGCCTCCAAAGAAGGTTGATGAGGGAACATCTGGTATTGGTGTGCACCCATGCAACATCGGGTATCCGCTTCTACCACTGTTGCACTGCTCTGCTTAAGCTTTGTGATATCTGGTGTATTCATTCTTGTCTTCTGACCCTACCTCCTGGTCCACCTTAGTAGCCTCACCTAGCATTTGGTTTTGGTTCTGATTGAGAATTCTCATCTGTTGGAAGGCTAAAGGGTAAAGGGTCAATCTGTTGTCTTCTGTCTGTGTCCTGAATGAGAGCAGAGTCAGTCCTGTGAGACTGATGAAGTTGAGAAAGTCCTGGGATAATCTGTTTTGTTGTTGGTGTGGTGTCTGTTGCCCCTTTCAGTTTGCCTTGCTCCTTTATGTTTATTCTCATGAAACTGGCTCTGACATCTTCTAAAACTCTCCTCCTGCAGCCCCTTCCATCAGAGCAGGTAGAGCCAAGAGCTGGGACTAGCACTTCAGAGTTGGGGCTGGGCTGTCTGCATGTGAGAGTACACTCCAGCCATGGCCACAAGATTCCAGGAAAAACATGAGATCGAGCCCCCCTTCTCCATTCCTAAGGTCAGTCTGGGCAACATAATACAGGCAGCAGAGGGTTGGCCAAAAAAAAAGAAAAAAAAGAAAAAAAAAAGAGCAATCAGCAGGATCATGAGTATTTATGAGAGCTTAAGATGGGAGGAATGCCCCTTTCCAACTGCAGGGTTAGATAGACCAATTTGATGATTTTACCAGAAAGGCAGGTGCTTTGAGTGGTATAGTATATTTATTAAGACATTGGGAACTGGGAGACTTTTTAAGTTCAGATCTGTAATGTTAAAATCCTCCAGAGTGCTTGCTTTGGCAGCACATATACTAAAATTGGAATGGTACAGAGAAGATTAGCATTGTGGCCCCTGTGCAAGGATGACATGCAAATTCGTGTAACATTCTATATTTTAAAAAAAAATCCTCCACAGAGCTGGAAAAAAGGAAAATCTGAGCAAGGTCATAATTCTGTTAAGTACTATCAGTAAGGAAAAATTTTGGTCATTTTAAATTCCAGCAGGCTACAAAAAGATTAGATTTGTGTCTTTTATATTTCTACTTGCGAAAATTTGTGGTTTTAAAGGTATCAAAGATAGAAAATTATGTGTAAAATGTTTGTCAGCATTTTAGATAATATTGTTAATTTTGTAGTGCTTATTATTGTTGAGATAACTAAATTTCATAACTTTGTTGTCACCAGGTATTAAATTTAATGTTGGTCTTAAGATTTAAGATGTGAAAATGTCTTTAATAAGTCTAATAAAGGACAATTGGGTCTGTCATATGTAAGTCTAGCAATTTGTTTTCGAGCTGGAAAGAAAGTAAAAATTTTGAGTATCTGGATAAAATGCAGACTTCAAAATTGAAGTAAAATCAATTTTATTCTATTTTTCTGAAGCTTTACAACTTGAGTTACTATAATGCTAAGATTTAAAAAGCACTAATTAACTTTGGCATGTTAATTTGGAAACTATTGCACATCACTGTTTCTCATTTGCTGAAGTTGAGTGATTAATCTTGTAAAGTCTAAGCTACTTGGTAGCTGGTAATTAAAATTATATATATATATGTATATATATGTTATGGGCCCTGTAATAAAATTTGGCATTTGAATTTTTATTTATAAAAGAGAAACCTAGAGGCTGAGAGATAGCGTGGAGGTAGGGTGTTTGCTTGCATGCAGAGGGACAGTGGTTCGAATCCCAGCATCCCATATGGTTCCCCTAGCCTGCCAGGAGAGATTTCTGAGCGTAGAACCAGAAGTGACCCCTGAGCACTGCTCGGTGTGACCAAAAAAAAATGAGAGAGAGAAATCTACAGGGCTATTTTGTAGTGAACTATTTTAAATCTATTGATAGAAAACACTAAAATTTAATTGTATTACTTTTAGATTTGCAGATTTATTGATATTGTCAAGAAGAAGTAAACTCTTTGCTTCACATTATAGTATAACATGTTAAATTATTTACATTTACCAAATTTAGCAATTTCAAAGTTAAAAAACTGAAACTGCAAGAAATTGTAAGGCATGAAACATATATATTAAAAAATTACAAAATGATATGCCCAAAACAGCTAGTGAAAGAACTATTTTGGAAAATGTTCTAAGTTGTTGAGATAGGAGCAGAGTAACTAATAATTTGTGTAATGAGGTCATACTATAATTGTAATTCCTCTGGCTTGAAAATCTTGAGAGTCCTATAAAAGAATTTATATTTTGTAATGGTCAAGAATTTTGTTAATTTGACATATAGAATTTTAACATGGAACACTCATAAGCAAAGTAAGGGACCATTGCTTCTGAATTTATCTAATTTTGGTTCAATGTTTTGACCAAATGTTTGCTAAAAGATTAGAATACAACTTAAATAGATTTAAAAGGGAATACTCATTAGTTTTGAGTATTTAAAATAAGATGAACTTACCTTAAAAGGACACAAATAGAATTCCTGCTAATTTACCAATTATTAACTTGCTGTGTATATAAACATTTCTTGGGATTATTGTGTTTACTGACCCTACCCTGATTGGTGTTTGTGCCCTACCCTAGGTATTATGTTACTGACCCTACCCTGATCAGTGTTTGTGCCCTACCCTAGGGTGTGACCTGGCATTCTGTCCCCATCCTAGGGTGGTACCTGATTCTGCTCCCACCATTGGGTGGTACCTGGGATGGTGAACAAAGGCCTTCATATCCATCAAGCTTCACCTTTATTTAAGTCAACAAATGGCCTTTGTCCATCATCCCAAGCCACGTGGCTCCAGCCCCCACTAGCTCATGAGATTGGCGGCAGGTAGAAATCTCACTCACAGGCAGGCTTCATAAGAGATAACATCTTTATTTAGCCCTGGATATCAGATGTGGCTGCAACCATTCAAGCATGCTATTCTTAGCTAGCCCTACATCTTCTATCATCCATGTCATCTATGACCTACATACTGGTCAGGATCCAAAAGATCCAAAGAGGCAAAAGGGAAGAAAGCCGAAGACCACAGACCTATATACCCTTCCAAGACCCCTCCCAGGAAATGGGCAGGGTCTTTCAGGTAAAGTAAATGTAATATCCGGTTCCCAAAGCCCCGCTCAGGAATGGGCAGGGCTCAGGTAGTTACCTGTACCCAGGGGTGGGGCTACAATCTTCCATATTTCTTTTTTTGTTTGTTTTTTTGGTTTTGTTTTTTTGGGGTTTTTTTTTGGGGGGGGGTCACACCCGGCAGTGCTCAGGGGTTACTCCTGGCTCCATGCTCAGAAATTGCTCCTGGCAGGCACGGGGGACCATATGGGGCACTGGGATTCGAACTGATGACCTTTTGCATGAAAGGCAAATGCCTTACGTCCATGCTATCTCCCGGGCCCAGTCTTCCATATTTCTATTCTAAGCTCCTTCTCCGAGAGGTTAATCAGATGGTTGGAATTTTTTGGGTCATCCAAGCTATCATCTCCATTCTCTGTGCATGGTGTTTGCCGGCGAGTTTTCCCCATTGTCAAGCTTGTAGTGTGATTTTTTCTGCGTGTTGTGATGGGGTTCATTGGTTTAAAAGAGTGTGCGGCTCTTCTGAGGCCTCTAGGCGATGGCTTTTTGGGGGTGCGCTCCCTAGGCCTCTGAGGAAAACTTCAAGAATTCAGGAAAGACAGAGAAGCACAGGAAATATTTCCCTTCAGGTCCTCAGTGTCATTAGAAGCACAGCATGGAGGAGTCTCCACAGGTAGAGCGATCAGCACTCTGCCTGGCAACCCCCACAGCCAGTCAGTTGTTACTCACTCACTAGGCAGCTTCAGAATGCAGTTTGGGGGGGGGGTTCGCTTCACAGGCCTCTGAGGAGAGCTTCAAGAATTCAGGAAAGACAGAGAAGCACAGGATAGAGTTCCTTTCAGGTCCTCAGGGTCATCAGAAGAAGCACAGCATGGCAGAGTCTCCACAGGTAAAGTGATCAGCACTCTCTCATTACAAATCTTTCACTGCATCATTTATGGTATATAGTGACAATGAATGATGGGCATTCCCACCACCAGTGCTATCCTCCCTCCACCCCTGAAATACCCCATTTCCGCTGCCCGGCCAGATAAATGAAGAGACAGAGGCCCAAACAAAGAGATTAAGTGAGTTTATTCATTGTCTGACAGTTTAGGGTCACCAGTGCATCTGTCTGGACAGAGGCAAGAGATAGAGCGCGCTGCTAGAACCATTAGCCAGGGTTCCACATGTCCATAGCGACGGAAGCAAGAGCGAGCGCGTGGCTAGAACCATTCGTCTGGGTCCCACATGGCAAGAGACCCAAGCGCCTTCCGTTTCCCCCTATATAAGATAGGAAGTGGGAGGAGCCTTGAGGGTGGAGCCTTTGCCAAGTAAGTAACTAGGGCGACACGAATGAGGTGGCGGTGAGGGCGGGACTTTCCCTCGGTGACGAATCAGTTGCAAGGAAGGGGCAGGACTTGAGCCTTCGCTTTGAGCACATGGGTTCCTTCACAAAATAGGGTCCCCCCCTCCCAAGGGAAACCTGTACATGGGTTTAGTTTTCTTTTAACTAAACAGGAGCTTAAGGCTAAATATGGTTTTTTTTACTCCTTTCATTTCCCCACTTTTTCTAGTACATAATTCTAATCTTAGAATTGTTACTATAGTAACCACTGCGAACCAAGAATATTGAAGGGATTTGGGGCAGACGCTTTCTCTTCTGTATCTACTTCCTGCTGAAGTGGGACGGAGTCAGGGGTTAAGTTCAAGGAGCAGCAAGTGGTTATTCAAAGTTTTATGGGAACTTCCTGATACTGTTGCCTTAGCACCATTAGCTTAACTTCCCCTACTTGAGTGCGGATAAAAATTACAACTCTGTTTATGATGCAGGGTTCTACCGCAACTATTAAGAGCTTGCTTTGTAATGAACCAAATAGAGGTAGGAGGTAGGAGAGAATTTTTTCCCACAGAGATCATAACGGTTGATTATACATAGAACTACACACAATTTTCCCCTCTCGGCTAAGGGTAAATTTAGTTCCCTCTGGTTTTGTAGGACCCCCAGGCTAGTGAGTTATGCAGGTCTTGTAGGTTCTGAATAGACTTGTAAATCTGCTGGATGTTTGAGGCAAGTAGATCGGATAAACGCAGCCAAGCAGGGGTAGTAGCACCACAGCTCCACGAGTTCGGTGTCCTTCCAGGAGGTCTATGCTGGGAAGAGGGATGGGCTCAGTTTCTGGAACAACATCAATGTTAGACAGCATGAAGGCAGGTGCACAGATGCCTGTGCTATTTTGGGTAATACCGAATAGGCTAGATTTTTCCCCGCAAACCCAGACCTGTCCTGGGGGAAGGCATTTTAAATTCGAAGAGACTTCAGAGATTTTGGAGCATTTCGCTGCCTTATTACCTTAAAAGGATCAGATTAATTAGGCAGGAGAATTTTACTTAACCCAACCAGGCCAACCAACTTCAGCTTCAACTTGAAAGGGCAGTAAATGGTACAGCTTGAATGGCACAGATGTTCTTATTGTCTGTAATGATAGCACAGATTAAACAATAAAAAAACAAAACACTATAGCATTATAAAATACAGCTTTGAGTTACCTTAGCCAGACTAATGCTTGCAAGTAAGTTACTTTAAGGAGTGGGATTTAAGTTAGGCCCACTAGAATTTTAACTAGCTACAAAAATATAGTTTTTATCTTCACCTTTACTTTGTATCTTACCAGGTATTTGAATAACTTGGCTTTTTCCTTTGCACATATACAGCACTGTTGGAGAAGTCTCCATCTGGGGCACCCCCATTACTTACAGAGCTTTTCTGAGGATTGGATGCAAACACAGCAGGTTTGGCTGATGAGTTGATCAGTTTCAGCTGACGATTCCTGTGGCTTTTCACCCTCTGTTGGAATTTTCAGAGGTGATTTGTCTGTTCCACTCCTCTTCAGGTTTGGAAGAGACTGACCTCGGATTTTCTTTTCCTTTTTTTTTGAGATGGAGGGCTGAAGTCAAGAGCAGGGCCCACAGGCATGCAGATTCAAAAGCTCCTGGGAAATCTTCAATTTCCTTACTCAGGCATTTATTTCGGTGACTTTCCAGTTTACAGCCAAAAGCTCATGGTGCCTGCGTGCCACATCATTTTAATTCCAATTATTTCCCTGAAAGAGGGCTTTGGGGACCCCTTAAGATTTCCTGTCTGCATGGGGATCAATCCTCATGCAGAGAAGAAAGCCACCTGCTTGTATCTTGTGCAAAGCAACATGATGCCACGAGATAAAGTGATACTGAAAAGTTCTAGGAGAAGAGAAAAAAGCAAAACAAATATTATTTAAATTTTCACAGAAAATTCTAAAATCTTTTACAACAAAAATTTTCATGAACCAAATTTTTTAAAACCATGACCTGTTAACAAAGCCTTTTTTAATACAACCATTAATATTTTTGATAGCAAATAATGAAAATTGTAAAACATTTTTATCATGATTGATTCTACATATAGAAAATAGATGTTTAGTTTTCTGGCCTCAGTTTACAGGCACAAGACATTAACAATTCACATTACTTAAATTAATTTTGAATGCCAGGGAGAATGCTTACTACTTTGGCAATGATTAGCAATTACCAATTTTTCTTTTAAAAACCTTTAAACTGAACCTTAATGGTTTTTTTTGACTCCTTGATTATTTTTTAAAACTAACTTTTATCTTTTAGATTAGGGGTCCTTAAACCTTGTAAATAGGGACTCAGTTTACTGTTCCTCAGACCATTTGAGGGCCAGACTATACTAAAACAAAAATTACGAACAAATTCCTATGCACACTGCATAAATACAATATGTCAATATGTGATCCCACAGGCTGTAGTTTGAGGACCACTGTTTTAGATGTTCATAAGACTTTTTTTATGAGAACACTATAACATAGTTAAAAACATTTACACCTTTTTTATGCTTTGACTACACAGTTTTTTTCCTAGTACACATTCCTAATTTCCTTTTTAACCTTTTTAACCTTCTTGCACATTCTTAAACTTTTTTATGCAAGGCAAACGCCCTACCTCCATGTTACTGGGACTTAGAGGCCCCACTGGGATGTTCAAGCTGCTCCAGTTTACTTTTCCCGGGTTACTTTCTAGGCTGGGGCGGGAGCACACCTGCGCCAGAGGAGGCAGGCCTGGGGGTGGAACGCCAGAGTGCATGCACTCGTCATTTACGCTTTGCCCCACCCTGATTAATTTCACTAGGCACCGGCCTCCCCTCCCCTCCAGTCCGCCAGCCAGCTAATGGCGGCGGGTTGCCACTGAAACCACTGATCTACTCATGGTGCCAAGCAGGGCCGGCTCCTTTTCAGGTTTTTTCAGCCCAGCCGGACTTCACAGTCTCAGGCGCCGCATTTTCACAGCCCGGCTGTTCTTTGGGAGCAGTTTTGCTGCTTAAACCAACACGTGTACGCGTTTACACCTAATTTCTTAAGGACCAGCTTTTTAAGTTTGCAGCTTTGAACCCAGCACTAACAGAGAACAGAGTTTTAAGTTGTTCGCTGCCTTTTTGGAATTACTTTTCCGGATACTTTTGTTGATTTCTTTTCCTTTAGGTATTTACAACCTAGTACCATTAAGATTTTTACATTGAAACTACCTTAAAACTTATCATTAAGTTTGGTGAGATAAACTCGACATGGGATTGAGGTACTTTAGCTATAACATGCACTTACAAAATTAACAGCATTGTTTACCAATCACAAGAATTTGCAACACTTTTTACCCAATTGTTCACCTTTTTTCTGGCCTTTCTAATGCATGGCAGGAAAGCTGGATGATCACAAAGTTCAGAAATCTCCAGGGAAACTGTCCCCGGTGGCCACTGAGAAATCTGGGGTTTGCGATCCTCCACACCCTTTGCCATATTCCTAGG
>PVKC010018533.1:0-19574 GCA_004027635.1 Crocidura indochinensis
GCCTGCCATTTCAGTTTGAAGTTGAGCTACCGTGTTTTTCAGGCCTGCCATTTCAGTTTGAAGTTTTCTGAGTTCTGTCTTTGTGTTCTGTTCAGATCGATCTATGCTTTCTTGGAGTTTTACAAACATATTCCACATTTCTATTTTAAATTCCTTATCTGAGAGGTTAAGCAGATGATTGTGATTTTTAGGGTCGTCCAAGCCATCATCTTCATTCTCAGTGCCTAGTGTTTGCCTACAAGCTTTCCGCATTGTTGATCTAGTAGTGTGGTTTTTCCTGTGTGTTGTGATGGGGTTTATTGGTTAGCTGTAAACTCAATTTTTATATACCATTTCCACCTGTTGCACATTCCATTTTGTAAAATTTGTATTACATAAACCCACTTTATTAGGAAACTTCTAAGTCACAGGGTCAGTTGATTTTCCATAGTCAGTATAATGGTGGTCTCCTAAAAACAATGTGAACTTATTTGGAAAAATATTTTGGAAGCAGAATTAAGCCTTTTTAAATAAGATCATGCTGGTTTATTGAGATGTGCCTTAAATGCAATGATAAGTATTCTCATTCAAGAGAGAAGACACAGAAAAGGCCATGTGAAAATGGAGGGAAAGATTAGAGTTACACAGTCACTAGCCAAGGAATTTCTGGAACATCAAAAGTGTAGGGCGAAAGACTATAGTTTCTTCTGGAAATAGAGGAAAGGGACAAACAGACAAAACGGACCTTAGACCTGCTGACACTTTATTTCAGATTTCTGGCTTCCAAAATGGTAAGGGAACACATTTCCACTTTATGCAACCAAGTTTGAAAAATATGTTACTGCATCCAGGGAAATCTAATATGATGAGACATTTAGTTTCTTCTGGAGTCTAGTGGCAAAGAATAATCGATTAAAAGGAAGAATAATTGTCTGAAGAAGGGGTCATAGCTATACTCCAAAACACTGGAGATCTGTACTGAAACTGAAGCTTGCCAAAGGTAAGAAGGGATGACTAATTGCTTCAGATATGGCTGGGGAATCAGGAGCTTGTTTGTCAAGCAAGAGAAGATCAGAAGACATTTGGAGTCCTGCGTGCAATTCTCAATCAATCCTCTCTACGTCTACTCAATTATCTTTATATTATATTATATAAATCCATCTTTTCTATTTCTAATAGAAGAACATATAGTATGGCATATCATTTGATGGTGCCACTAGTCTTTCTGTACTTAACAGTTTAACCAATGTCATAAAGTGCTGTTAGAGTTGACTATCAATCCAATTCAGTTATATTCAATCCTCAGCACATGAGTCTTCTGTTTTACTAGCTTTCTGAAATGAATAAACATAGTACACGTGTTGAACCTCCAATAATTTCTCTATACAGATTTCTGTTTTCAAATTAAGGTTATGGTTCACACAACTGTATATGTTTTAGGAGTAAAATTTCATGTGCATTTACAGTTCTATAGCAGATTATTTAAAGCTCCCCTTGTTATATAATTTAACCCTAAACCTACCTTGTCTATAATATGTAGCAGGAATTATAAATATTCCCATGGACATTCTCATATTAAACATAATCTCAACATTGACTCCTTATATTTTCAGGTAATGAAACTGGTTCAGAGAGGCTGCAAGACTCATAAGAGTCTACAAGAGTGAATTTGACATAATCTAATGAGACTTAGTTTCAAGTATGTAGTCAAGTATATTATAGTTCCTAAGGCTGGAATTGTGCAAGAAAGCACAATTTACCACTTAAAATTACCACTTAAAATGTATTCTAAAGCTCAGATGTTGGGGCCAAAGAAATGGAGCAGCAGTAGGGTGTTTGCCTTGCACGTGTCTGACCTAGAACAGACCTCGGTTTGATCCCATAGCATCCCATATGGTCCCCCAAGCCAGAAGCAATTTCTGAGTGCATAGCCAGGAGTAACACCTAAGCATGACAGGGTGTGGCACAAAAACAAAAAAGAAACACTTAAAAAACGCTCATATGTTTATGTTCTGTGTATATGGGAAGGTGGGACAGAGATTGTGAAGAGATAAGAGAATAAAAGGAATTAGAAAAAATAACTATAAATAATTAAAACATACCAACCAGAGGGGCAGAACCTGCTTCCTGGTGACAACCACAGCAATGGTTGAATGGACAGAGCCTAAGGTAAAGAACCAGACTAGCAAAGCCACTGAGCTCTGCACCCACACTCCTCTTAGTCAATGAATGGCAGCATGGGACATAGAAAATACCTCATAATAAGCATGGCCATGGGAAAATAATGCAGGCTTCCCCCATGCTTACAAAATTATATGGTAGTTCTGATGACCTGAAAAAGTATCAACCACCTCTTTAGCCTATCAGATAAGTACTTTAGAGAAGAAATATGGAGGATGTTCATAGAACTCAAAGAAAGTATAAAATGAACTGACCATGCCACAAATAAGAATGAAGTGGATAAGGGAGTAGAAATGAGAAACTTCAAACTGAAATTACAGGACTGAAAAACTTAGTAGACAAAATGAAAACCTCACTGGAAAGGCTCTCCAATAGAGTAACAGTGACAGAAGACAAAATCAGTAAGCTGGAAGATGAGATGCATAATAATTCCACACAACAAAAGAGGTTATAAAAGAGCCTTATAGCAAATGATTGGGCAATGGGAAAATCTTAAAAGAATATGAACAAACAAGAAATAAAAGAAAAAAGCATTTGATAAACTCAACAGACGCAACATAAGAATCATTGGATTCCAAAGACCCAGAAAGAACCCCCTCTCCCATGAATTATCAACAGTCAAGAATATTGCTAAGGAACTCCCAGAGCAAAAGAGTGCATACAATCAACTCCTGCATTCCCAATACGAACAGAGAAAAGGAGATCCAAAGATAAATCCTAGTACAATGATGAACGCCACAGATATGAATGGAATACTGAATGCAGCTAGATCAAAAGGGGGATATACTATGATCATGAAATTGGTTTCCCCAGGGAGAGGCTCATCCATTGCACTCCATATGTGCTGATCCAAATGTGGGAAACTCAACTGCATACTTTGTGGTAGTGAGGGACTGACTGCATTCACACTATCCCATTAGAAAAAGGGAAATTGGGACTGGAACTGTGGTGCAGTGGTAGGGCCTTTACCTTGCTTGTGACTGACCTAGGATGAGCAGGGCGGTTCGATTCCCTGGGTCACATATGGTCCTCCAAGTCAGGAGCAATTTCTGAGTTCATAGCAAGGAGTAACCCCTGAGTGTCACCAGGTGTGACCCAAAAAAAGAGCAAGAACGGGAAATTACAAGTCGCATTCCTAAGATTTACAGCAGATTTGTAAGGCCCTTCAAGACCAAGGCAATGGTGGGATATAATGACAAAACGCAATGAAATTAATGCATTACCAAGAGTACTTCACCCAGCCAGACTTACATTAAAATTTTAAGGAAGAACAGAAAACTTCTCTGATAAACAACAGCTAAGAAACTTTGAAGACTCAAAACCAACCTTAAAGGACAAATTGAAAGATCTACTTTAAGATAAGACAGACCGATTTTATCACCCATGACAAAGCAGAAGTCATCCATACACCACAATGCACTGACAAGAACTCTACAGACAGTCCCATGACAGCATACTTCAAGTGGGGAGAAATCTTGTATAACCTAGGCCGAGAGAATTCCCTCCCTAATGCCCCCAACATTTACTATGCCTATGCTGGGGGGGGGGGGAAATCCTCTTCTTTTTTTTCCTTTTTTTTTCTCTTTTATCTATTTATTTATTTTTTATTTTTATTCTATCTTTTTATGATTTCTGTGTTTCGGTGTAGATATGGAAGTTGATGTCCCCAATTTCATCTAATGTTATTTTATCTTTCTTTTTATTTTTTCGCTCTGGCATGGTCTTAGTGCAGGACTGAGACTATTATGTGGTGCTTGACTTTAGTGCTGTAGTGCTTACTGGATATTTTATTTGATATTTCTTCTTGTATTGTTGTGGTACTTCAATTCCTTTTTTCCTGTCCTCTCTCAAACCAAGGTTGAGAGCCTCTAGAAGGACTACACCCATTTTGGCTTATCTGATTTTTACCCCACGTTTTTGTTGTTCTTTTTTAAACAAAACCATATAACTTGAACCATCTAGTTCTGCCTCTCAAATAGAGAGGGGAATAAAGGAGGATGCCAGGACCAAACAGATATATGATCAACAAGTAATAAACTGGACACAGAGGGGACCTCCTGTTCTGGTGGCCCGGGGGAGAAGGGTGAGGGGGGGATATGGGATGCAGGATGGGAACGGGGGGGGGGAGAGGAGGGAGGACAACTTTGTGACGGGAATTCCCCTGATTCAATTTAAAACCCTTTTGCAAGTATTCATTAAGAAGGAAGGGGGGTCTCCATAACCAATTCAATAGTACAACTTATAACATTGGAATGTAATCAACAAAATGAACCAAAAATAGGCAGATGGAAGGAAATAATAAAGCTTAGAGCAGAAATTAATGAATTATAAATACAAAAATTAATCCAGTAGATCAACAAAAGCAAGAGTTGGTTCTTTGAAAAAAATTAACAAGGTCAATAAACCATTAGCAAAGCTCACCAAAAAAATGGTGAGAGAGAAACTTAATAAACCTAATTAAAAGTGAAATAGGAAATATTACTACAACTACTAAAGAAATGTTAAGGTAATCAGAGACTACTTTGAGAAACCTTGTATCACAGAATATAGGAAGAAATGGATAAATTCTTGGATTTTTATAACCTCCAAAGGTTGAACCAAGAAGAGGTTGAACAGATTCATCCCTATTGAGGAAATTAAAATGGTAATCAAAAATCTTCCCAAAAATAAAGCCCAGGCCCAGATGGATTCACTAATGAATTCTTTCAAACCTTTCAAGAGGACCTACTGCCAATTCTTTTCAGGCTCTTCCAGGAAATGAAGAAACAAAAACACTCCCAAATAGATTTTATGAAGCTAACATCACCCTAATACCAAAAGTAGAGATGCCACACAAAAAGAGAAAACTATAGACCAATATTTCTGATGAAAAGAGATTCAAAGATGCTAAACAAAATTCTAACAAATAGGATCCAAAATCTCATCAAGAAAGTCATACAACATGATCAGGTAGGATTCATTCCACGAATGCAAGGATAGCTCAATATATGCAAATCAGTCAATGAAATACAGTACATCAACAAAAGGAAAATTAAAAACTATTTGATTATATAAATAGATGCAGAGAAAGCATTTGATAAGGTCCAACACTCATCCATGATAATCATTCTCAACAAGATGGGAATGGAAGAAACTTTTCTCAATATTTTCAAAGCCATTTACCATAAACCCATGACAAATATTATACTTGATGGAGAAAAACTGAAAGCCTTCCCACTAAGATCTGGAACAAATCCAAAAATATTCCCTCTCACCATTCCTATTCAACATAGTACTTAAAATGGTTGCCATAGCAATTAAGCAAGAAAAAGGTATCAAGACCATACAGATAAGAAATGAAGGAGTCAAGCTCTCACTGTTTGCAGATCATGTTATTATACTTAGGAAACTTTAAAGACTACCAAAAGGTCCTCAAAAAAATAGAATCCATATAGCAAAGTGGCAGCCAACAAAATTAACACGATAAAATCAATAAAATCTAAGATAAAATCTTAGATGCAAATAATGATAGAGAAGAAATGGGTCTTAAAAAAAACATGATTCACAATAATGCCACAGAAACTCAAATACCTTGGAGTCAACTTAAATAAATAGATGAATAACCTATACAAAGAAAACTACAAAACACTGCTTCAATAAATAAAGAAGACACAAGAAAATGCAAACATACACCCTCGATTAGTAGAATTAACATCATTTTAAAAATGGCAATACTCCCCCAAAGCATTATACAGATTTTATGCAATCCTTCTAAGGACATCCATGACATTGTTCAAAGAAGTGGATAAAACACTTCTGAAATTTATTTGGAGCAATGAATGTCAGTGAACAGCTTAGGCAATTCTTAGGGAATAAAATGTAGAAGGCATCATTTACTCAACTTTAAATTGCACTACAAGATTGTACTACTAAATCATTAGCACAGCATGGTACTGGAATAAAGACAAACCCGCAGATTAATAAAAGAGACTTGAGAAAGACCTCAAGATATACAATTAATCTTTTTATAAAAAGGGTAAAAAAAAACTGCAAAAGGAGCAAGGATAGCCTTTTAAACAGTGGTGCTAAAACAGCTGGTCAGTCACAAGCAAAAAAGAGAACTTGGACCTCTATTTAACACCATGCACAAAGGTCAAATCCAAATGATATCAGACCTGAAACAGTAAGGTATATAGAAGAAAACATAGTCAAACCACTCCATAACATTGAGACTAAATGCATCTTCAATGAGGAAACACGCCTGTTCAAACAAGTGGAAGTAGAGATAAACAAATGGGAATACATTAAACTGAGAAGCTTCTACACTTCAAAGAAAATAGTGACTAGGATAAAAAGGTCACCCAGAGAATGGGAGAAACTACTCACCCAATACCCATCAGATAAAAGGCTAATATCTAAGATATACACAGTACTGACAGAATTTAACAATCTAAAAAATCTGACCTTGTTATAAATGAAAAAAGAAATCAACTGACATTTCCTTACAGAAGAAATACAAATGGCCAAGGAGCACATGAAAAAATTCTCCATACATTAATAATCAGAGAGATGCAAATCAAAACAACAATATCGTCTCACGCCACAAAATACTGGCACACATCACAGAGAACAAGAACAACCACTGCTGATGTGGATGCAGTGTGAAAGGATCTCTCATTTATTGATGGTGGGAATGCAATCTAGTCCAACCTTTCTGTCAGAAAGCAATATGGATTCAAAAAATAGGAATACAAAAACAATACAAAACTGCCTTCTGCACTTCTATGTTCATTGTAGCACTATTACAAATAACCAGAATCTGGAAACAACCCAGATAACTGACAACAGATGAGTAGATAAACAAACAGGTACATGCACACAATGCAGCTATCAGAAAAAATGAAGTCATTAGTTTTCCTACCTGTGGATGACATGGGAAAAAATATGCTGCATGAGATGAGTTAGAGGGAAAGAGATATGCACAAAATAATCTCACTCATCTGTGAAATTTAAGAAAAATAAAAGACAGTGTGGTACTAATGGAGTAATAATAGTTACTGATAGAGAGTGGAGATGAGGTTTGGAAGGACCAGTCCATGATAAGAAGCATACAACAAAGAGTGGTGAGTGCAGTTAAAGAAATAACTACACCAACAACTACCATGGCAATGTTACTGAGTGAAAGAAATAGAATGCCTGTCATTTCTTTATTTTTTTTTTACATCACTTCTATAAGATCTTTTTTCTTCGTAATCCAAAAGAAGGAGTTAGATACACTTTTCTGAAATTTTATTGACTACACTGGGGATATTTAATATATACATAAAATATGAAGTGTTATTTGGGTTACAAAGGTATAATAGTTGGTCAGATGGCATTTCTAAATGGTAATAAGTAGAAATCTATTATAAAGATAAGATGGATTTAGGTAACTTTAGTTGCTCACTTAACTTCATGATTTTATTGTTTCTGTTACTTTATATACTGGAATTTAATATTTTTCTTTATATCTTATTTCTTTTACATAAGTTCACTTAAAAGAAGAATTTGAAGAAAATTAGAAATGTAAATAAAATGCCTTATATAGAGGAAAAATGTTCGTATTCAAATGCATTGAAATATAAAGTTCTTATCCATTTCTTGTTTACATTCACATCTGTGGTGAATTATTCCTTCTTTTTTAATGATTCATTATTGTTTTTACTATTTTAATATCTTTATTTAAGCATCATTATTACACACGTTTGTAGTTACATTTCAGTTATACAAAAGGGCTCTTTACCAGTTCAACCTTCCCACCACCAATGCCCCCATTTCCCTCTTCCACTACCCCTTGCCTATATTCGAGACAGGCATACTCTTTCTCTCACTCACTACCATTGCCATGATAGTTGTCAGTGTAGTTATTTCTTTAACTGAACTCACCACTCTTCATGGTAAACTTCAAATCGAGGGCCGTTTCTTCCAGCCCTCATCTTTATTGTCTCTCTGTATTATTACAATAATGCCTTATTTTTCTTAAAACCCATAGATGAGTGAGACTATTCTGTGCCTCTCTCCCTCTGACTCACTTGGATTTACCCCAAAAGAGTGATCGTCTTACTTGTAAACCTGGGTGACTGGCTTAGACTAGCCTGAGCCATCTGTCCTCATTGCTTCACCCAGGCGTGGTCTTTGTAGTCAATAAAAATGGTAGTTCTGGCAGGAAACTTGCTTTACATACAAGGTAGAAGTCTGCAGACTTCATATGCTTCACCCTCAGACTCATTCGGATTATTTCATGCGAAACCCTGATTCACGTGTTCACCTGGATTTGGAGATATGGTGTGTGGGATGATTTTACAAAGCATAATGTATTAACTTACATGATCTCAACAATATAATAAATAAAAAGCTTTCTTTTTTCTTCGTGGTTAGAACTCCTTTAGGATTTATTTTTTTAAATAACAATTATACATATTATATTGCAATGCTAACTATAGCCATTATCCCTAAAACTTTACAAACTTAATACTTAGTTTATAAGCGATGCTTGTACCTTTTGACCCTTTAATTCCACACTTCCCACCAACTAACCATAAATCTAATTTTTTCTAGGTCTTGTTTGAAAAATAAAAGATTCCACATGTTAAATGAGACAATGTTAAATTGTCTAATTAATTTTACTTAGTATAATAATGGTTTATTATTATTATTAATCTACCTAATGGTTGCAAATGAGAGACTTTCCTTCTTTAAGTGACTGGTTAATGTTTCTTTCAATATAATACATGCCACAATTTCTTTATCCATTCATCTATCAGTAGACAATTAGTTTGTTCTAATAAATTGTCTATTGTAAATACTGCTGCCATGACCGGAGTGCCTTTTTGCTAGTGTTTTTTAAAATTAATTATTTTGGAATGTAGTTCCAGAAATAGACCTATGTACTCACATTGGAGCAGGCAGGTAGATAGAGGGTGGAGGTGGAAATGACACTCCTTGGCATAAATTATTGGAACATGATAAAAGAGGATGGAATTTGAAGAAGTTACTGTCATTAGATCTAAAACAACTAAAAGTACAGTAATATTGCTGGGCCCATTTTGGAGACACAGAAGCTGAGATCTGATATGACTCTGATTCCAACACAAAACCAGAGAAGGCTAGAGCCATCTTTATAATGAAACTCCTGCAGAACCCAAAAGTTTAAACTCTTCATCTTGACAGTGTCTTAGCCATGAATTTTTTCCCCACGCCTTTCTCCTTTATCTTATCTAGGTAAAAGTCCCGTATGGGACTTTTAGATATGGGACTTACTAGATAAGCTTGGGAGAAAACCTATAAAACCAATTTCACAAAGGTAAGCATTTGCCCTTTCCATTTTTGGAGTGGCATAAAGCTGTTTTACTTCACTATTTGTTTCCTCCTGACATTGTTTTCTGTGAGAGAATGGCCACAAATCTCAAAAACATGATAAGATTTTGGATTGACTTCCTTTCCTGTGAAAAGCAATAACATACTCCAGACCTGTTCATAGCTCCTGAGAAATTGAGTGTCAGAGATCATTTGCCATGCTGTGAAGAACAAGTGGTATAGTTTGAACCTGCTCAGGGGATTTTGAGACATGATGTCTGTACTGGGCAAGGACTTACAGCAGAATTTTATTGATCCTAGATTTCCCCAGCTATTTTCTAAGTTGTCCAGTGGGTTGTGGGGGAAATAGTAGATTCCCCTCTCTCCACCATATCACATAAATTACCTGCCAAAACATGATAGTGCTATTTTAATTTTCTGGGAGGTTGCATAATATAGTTTTCTATAGTGGGCCATATCAATTTATACACTCACCAAGCTAATATACACAACTATTTTTTCTCCACAACTTCTCCATAAGAAAGCATTTGTTATCTCATTTCATCTTTGGTAGAGGGCACACCTGGTAGTGATCATGGCTTACTCCTGGCTCTGTGCCCAGGGATCACACCTGACAATGGTCAGAGAACCATATAAGAGGCCAGAGATATAATCTGGACCTGCTCAGTGCAAAGCAAGTGCCCTCCTGTTGTGCTACCACTTCAACACCTATCTCTTTTATTTTTGGTAATAACCATCCCAGCAGGCATGTTCCTCCTAAATTTCAACTACTTCAATAGGATATGGCAATATAGACTTCATGATACTGTGGATTTCCCCCTATTTGGCCACAACAACCCTCTTTCACTACTGGGGCTATCTCACTATTCTTACTCTTTGATTCTACATTTAACTTAAGTTGTAAAATATTTTCTGAATTTCAAGTTGCTATTGGTATATACTATATTTCACTGTGTAATTGTTCCATATTTTATGTCAAAATATTTTTAAATGGACTGCAAGGACTCTGTGCCAGTATTATTATGTGGTGGACCATGATTATGTGGTGAAATGTGGCACAAGCCCTATGGCTTTTTAATATTGTACTCTTTGTCTAGAAATGATGGTAGGTTTTTTGAGAGCAAGGAGCTTATTTTAAAGTCCCTCAAACATAGCAAGCATTCCACATATGGGCAGAACCCATGGTTAAATATCATTTTTAACTTTTCATCTGTTCCTAAGGTAGTACTGAACATCCCAAGACACAACCACTCTTAATTAGAGCTGAATTTTCTAAACAGTTGGTCACTTACTGTTTCGTTTTTCCTTCAGAGAGTAGATGAGACTTCTAAATTTGAACTTGCATTATATATTTAAAATAATAATTTTCTTTTTCTCATTTAACAAATTTCCAAAATGTTATGAACATTTCATTTCTCTCTATCTTTTTTATTTTAGTTTTTGGTTTTTGGGCCACACCCAGTGACGCTCAGGGGTTACTCCCAATTGATCCTGGCTTGGGGGACCATATGGGGCACCAGGTATTGAACCAGGTCCATCCTGGGTCAACCGCATTCAAGGCAAATGCTCTACCACTGCACTATAGCTCCAGCCCCTGAGCATTTTATTTCTTAGGGATCAGGTAACACCTGGTGATGCCCTGAATTAGGAGTATGCAAGTCAAGCACCTGACCAGCCTAATTCTTTATCCCCTGTCGTGAAATTTGTTTCCTTTCTATATTCCTTTCTATATTCATCACTGTATTTCAAGAATTCTCCCAAATTGAAAGTATTAATCTACAAACTAATTTCCATTTGACTTTCATTCCACATTTAAACCCAACCACCTGTCCTGAAAGTTCTGCTCACCATTGAAGTTAAATGATAGATAAAGGTAAAAAGCACACAGTTGGGGCCAGAGCGGTGGCACAGCAGTAGGATGTTTGCCTTGTACGCTGCTGACCTAGCACAGACTGCAGTTCCATCCCCAGCATCCCATATGGTCCCCCAAGCCAGGAGCGACTTCTGAGTGCAGAGCCAGGAGTAATCCCTGAGCATCACAGGGTGTGGCCCAAAAACCAAAAATCAACCCACCCCCATGAACCAAACAAAACACAAAAACCTCCACACCCTTGTATTTGATTCTTGTCTCTTCCTCCTCCCCTGAGCTGATTCAGCAAATTTTGAACACACTTTTAACCCAGACAAAGGCATCTCCAAGCAGCTCAGTCAAAGGCCAAGGACATTTTTCTGCACAGGCTCTTAGTCTGTTGCCACATAAACAAATAGAAGGATTTCATTTGAGCTTCCCTAGGTTATTTATTTGGTTTGACAACAGTGCTAAGAGAGAGCCGGAAGCCAATCACCCTGCCTGGGGGCAGTTAGAAGCCCAAAAGGAAGCCCAAAATTGCTGGTTCTGGCTACCATGCTGAGGGTGAGGCTGGAGGCAAGCCTCAGCCATGAACGAATGTCTGGAAAATATCTAGGCTGGGCCATAGACCTCAAGGTAGAGAGTTTGCCTTGAGTTCCTTTAATGAGTAGTTTTTACCTCTGACTTCTCAGTCAAGTCACCTGTGGGTTCATTAAAAGCTATTGGAGTCCTGGCTCTACCCCAAGCCTGGAAGTCCCAAGTGGAGTGTTTTTTAAAAAGATCTCAAGAGAATCTCACATTCAGCCAGAATGGAGGATCACTGATGGGTGATAGTGAAAAGTGACTTAAAAATTACTTTTATTATTTCATTTTTTCCGAATATTTTTATTTAGGTACCATTGTTACAAAAATATTTGTAATTGAGTTTCAGTCATAAAAATTATACCCCTTCACCAGTGCAACCTTCTCACCACCAAAGTCCCCCATCTCCCTCCTCCCCATGAATGTGTGTCACAGTCAACAAGAGTTTAGATCATAACTACAAGAGTGAACGTATATACCTCTCTCATATAAGAAGCATAGGAACTCCAAACGTACTGCCAACTTCCTATTTAAAGAAATTACAATTTCCGGGGTGGAACAGAAAAGACTCTATTTTAATGCAAGGTCTTCATGTTCCTGAGTGTAAAAGAGTAGATATGACAACAAATGAGTCCACTAAATTTGGGTTGACAACTTTTCAAAGGAAATGACACGTGAGTTGAAACTTCAAGAAGATTAAAAATATATAAAGAGTAATTGAATGAGAGACAAAAGCTGTGATCCATAAAAACAATGACAGAAGTTAATAGATAACAACTAAATATGTGCATTGCTTTTATAGTTTCTGATTTTAGTTCCAAAAGAAATCATCTTGCTTCTATTTTATTTCTGAGTCCAAACCATGATAATTTATGCCCTTTTCAAGGAAGAAAATTTTCCAGAGCTGACAGTCTTCTATTTTGTATTTGATTCCCTTTGTAACTTATTCAACTGATGCCTTAAAATTGAGAATTTTTATATCTATAATTAAATCACAAATCACAAATATTCCTTGATCTCTATTAAAACAGTGAAGAATCATGTGACCAAGACTGCCATACATTTCTACATTTTTAAATCTGCCTTGATGTTTTTTATTTTTAAAAAATACTATAAAATGAGTACTCAGTTTATCAAAACTCTAAGACTCAGATACAAACTAAGCGCAGCTTATTTATTGAGTAAGACAGGAATGTACTTAATTATAAAGTCAAAAGAATTCCTAAAGAAAGAGGACAAGCATGTGGACAAAAAAAAAATAACTATCAATTCTGAACAACAGACATTAAGGAAATTAGGAAGTAAGATTAGGAGAACTCTCTTATGAACTGAAACTTCTAGAATTGACAGGCATGAAGTGTAGTCCCAAACACAGACTATGGTGGGGCAACAAATCCTAGTCAAGAAATATAATTGACCCAATATTATTTCCTATAGTGTGGCAATTATAACTTTACCGAATGCATCTATAGTGTACTTTGTAGATGACATACAAAGAATTTCTGCACTTTAGGGGTCTAAGTGTGTCTCTTGGTAACTCCACAATAATCATATTGATAAGAAGTTGTGAGAGACCTTAAGTCATGTTCTAGGAAAAACTACTCTGCCCTCATCAAAACATTTTTTAAAATTCAAGAGTTGGGGATCAGGAATAGCAAAGCCGGTAGAGCATTTGCTTTGCACACAGCTGACTTGGGTTTAATCCCCAGAATCCCATGTGGTTTCTTGAGATGCCAGGAGTAATTTTTTGAACTCAGAGCCCAGAGTAATCCCTGAACTCCATCAGATGTAACCCAGTGCCAAAAAAATTAAAAATAAATAAAAAATTCCAAGAGTTATTTCCTTGCTTCTCACTGTAGATTTAGTTTGAGCATCAAGAAGTTTAAAGTTTAAGAGACTGAAGATTGTTTAATTATATCCCCCTTTAGAAACAGTTATGAATCTTTGGGTGGGGGAGCGATTTGGGTCACACTTGGCAGTGCTCAGGGGTTACTCCCGGCTCTACGCTCAGTAATTGCTCCTGGCAGGCTTGGGGGACCATACAGGATGCTGGCATTCATACCACTGTCCTTCTGCATGCAAGGCAAACACCTTACCTCCTTGCAATCTCTCCAGTCTCAACAGTTATGAATTTTAATAAGTTCTCTTTACCAGGGAGGAACCCAAGAACTAGAAAACTCGTGTGAATACTGAATTTAGCCACAATGGTGGGTAGGGGTATAAAGGGGCTGGGAACTCTCAAGACTGCCTTTCTTTCTGAATCTCTTTTATCACTGAAAAGTCACATTCCATTTCTTCTGAATACCAGGAAGAGTTACTCTAAAGATTTGTTAACAATGGGTTATCTGATGAAGTAGTCACACCTGCTGTCTGGGGTTTTGGAGGGGAAGTGAGGAGGGACACACTCAGGGGTATTCAGGCCTTGCTTCTGGCTCTCTGCTCAGGGGTCATTCTTGGCAAGACTCAAGATCAGATGGTGTAAATAGGCCACCTTTCCAAGAATGAACCCTAAGGAAATTCAAATATATGAGCATATAAATCTGAATTATTGGCCTGGCATCAAACTCAATCTGCCACCTACTGTAACTCAATGCCAAGTCATACACAAATTGGAAACTCATTAATGTCTCCAGACATCTTAGTTCTCTGCATATAAATGTGGCAGAGAACATTCCAAATTGGCAATATTTATGCCCAATCACAACCACATTCAATCTGTTGTTGCACACAATGAATATCTGCACATTTGTGGTCCAGGGATCTTATTTGGATGGCCACTTACATCTGCCCAGTGTTTTGTCCATTACATACCAGATCTTTCTTACTTTTTTCACATCCCAAATCCAACACATTGTAAGGGCTTCCAAAATGTGAGGTATGATTTCATTCTATCTATCTATCTATCTATATATATATATATTTGTGTATATACGTATATATATATATCCCTTAGTCTGTTCAGTTCAACCCCTATCTTTTCAACATATGAAAGTTTCTTAATATGACCTGGTCCAGATTAAATCACTGATGGGAAAGAGGTTTGAATAAATTCATACTCCATAATAAAATTAGTTATAGAGAGAGAGCAGTAAAAGAATTAGTTTCTAGAATTTGCTACTGTACTTTCTTATGGATGTATCTACTCCGATTCATAGTATAGTACTATTTGTCTATGAGCAACTGCATATTGAAATTACAATGAAAATCTTTCAGTTCTCAAAGGAAAACTAAAATAAATTGACATTAGAACCAATTTTATTCATTGGTTTTATGTGACTTTAGATAATTTCCTTATGTTTCTATTTCAAAGAATATATGCCACACCTGGAAATTGTGTGTGCAGAAAGTCAAAAAGAGATGTGGGGTACGAAAGTAAAAGAATTGAAGAATTATTTGCTTCATCCAAACACAATCTATGTGATCTTGGGCATACACAAAGTGTAATGATAATATGGTACCTTTACAATTATCCTTCTATAGTTATAGATAAAAATAGGAATGTAATGTCAAAATCAGCAACAGTGGTTATTTACCACAATAAAATCAATAGAATTAGCACCTTTGACCTCAGTCCAGCAGGGTCAGTCAAAGAATAAGACAGAGAGCTATAACTTATTCAGGTTACTTGCTAGCCTTGAAATCCCCTAAACAAGGGGACAAAACCAGCCTTTTATTGAACATGATTTCTGCTCCCCCACCCTGACTTCCTGGCTCCGGTAATGTGAGCCATTGTCTACATTAACAGGTACATTAAGGTTAGTTAGCAGATAGATTTAGAGTTAACAGGTACATAAGAGCAAGCCTAGGATATTTACACAGCTGGGGCCATAGGGTAATAATCACTAAGCATTTTTTAATGTGAAACATCAAAGTCAGCTTAATGTCCTATCCTGCCTTGGCACATATTTGCAGCCCTCATTGTCAAAACCAAGCTACGTATTAAAGTCATGGTAATCTCTTATTCTGTTCTTGCTGGGGTATACATTTGCAAGTTCTCCTGACTAATCTAAGCTTGTATTACTCAGAGGTCTAGACATTGGGCTTATTTAATTTCCCATAACAAATCATTTTGTAATCTGTTTTAATGGTGGTAGTAGTTTGAATTTATTCAAGATAGACTAACCGAATATGAGCTTAAGTCTGGAAAACATCATTCATTTTCCAGGGCACAAGAGGCAGGGAGCAGCGGAGTTCAAAAGAGAAAAGATAAGCTTGGTTGAGAAATTTGAAGACTGTGAAAATTATAGAAGTTAGCTGGGGTTCTAAGAATATAGATAAGTAAAGCATGTGTTTTAGTGTTTTGGGTTGACCAAAAATTTTCCCCTAAATATGCCATCCAAGATCAGAAATTACATTTTAAATGTTCTTTGATACACAATTCTCAGTTCTAGCATGACACTAAGCAGCGACGAGAAAGAGCAGAGAACAAAAATTAGTTTGATAAAAAAAGAAATAACAAAAAAGAAAGAGAAAACAAAAAATAGTATGATAAATTCACCATCTTCTTTAATTTAAACACCATAGTTGCAACATTATTCATAATTAGTGTTTTTCCCTCACAGATAAAATTTTTTTTTGGCTTTTGGACCACACACCTGGCTATGCACTCAGAAATTGCTCCTGGCTTGGAAGACCATATGAGACACCGAGAGATCGAACTACAGTCAGTCTTAGGATAGAGTGCAAGGCAGATGTCTTATGCCCTGAGCCAGCACCCCAGCCCCCCACAGATAAATTTGTCCATGATTGAGTCACTATCATATAATGTATCTTTATCAGTGTGCATTTCCCACCCAACGTCTCCAGTTTTCCTCAGTCTCCCTGATGCTTTCTAAGATCAAGACATTTTAATTGATTACTTAATTTCTATTAATATTTGAAAATCAGTCTCAACAACTATAAAATATGTAACATCACATATAAGATATAAAAATGCCCAGTGAACTAGTTTCCATGTAGGCAGCAAATGGAATGTTGATAATAACTTCTGAGAAAATATATGGTGGAAGTAGAAGGGAAGGAAGTGGTCACATCTAGTAAAGCTCAGGACTTACTCTTGATTGTGTTCTTAGGGGTCACTCCAATCATCCCTAGTAGCATTCAAGATCATATGCAGTGCCAGAGATAAAAACAAAATACCAATCAGCAAGGCAAATGTACTATTATTTAGTCCCTAAAGAAGTACTTATATATCAGAACTTACAAAAATTAAATAATATATAATGTGACTAACAAAGAGATAATTTATCACTTAACTATATATATATATATATATATGTATATGTATAGCTTTTCACTTTTATTTCAAATGAGTTTTTCAATCTTATCAGAAGATCCTTTTTATTTGGGCCATTAGGAAAATGGTGATCGTAAGTTTGGTGGCAGTAGGCATGGCTTCAGCTTAGTAAGGACTTGGCCTGTCCTCCCCTCCCAAGATGGCCAGCTTTCTTCTGTGTGGGCCAGTGTACCCATAATCTTTCATGACTTGGTTTATATTTTGTTCAAGAAAAGAGTAAGTCTATGGAGTTGGCCTGATTTAAATATGACCAAGAGTTTATATTTGTAAGTATTCTGAGATCAACTTTTTAATTCATATTTTTCATATAGGCCTCCAGTTGTTTGTGCCGTTGAAATGACCCTGCACTGAATTACCTATCTTTTTGTTTTTTATTCTACTGAGATGTTTTTATTTAAGAGCACATTGTTCTAACTGTGCAGCATTACAATAAATCTTAGAATAATGTAGATTCTTCATTTTTCTACTTTATTAGTAGTGTTTTGGTTGCCCTAAGTTCTTTGTATACAGTAATTTTTTTCCATGTTGACCAAAAAAAAAAAAAAAAGCTGGAAAGATAGGGCAGGAAAAAAGTATTAGAGTTTACATTCCTTTAGATAATCCATCATTGTTTACTCTGGCTTACAAAGTCTTTCAAGGGCTTCTATTTTACTAAAAAATAAACTGAAGCTAAGGCTAAGAACATCCCTTCATATGGACCTATGCCTTTCAGCATTAGTGTCCTGTAAAAGCAGTCAAGGTATTAATTCTTTTGTGGAAATAAGCAAACTTAAGAACACTCAAGTAAGCACAGAGTACTGTTTAAGAGCAGCGAGTCCTTATAGGAAGCTTAACTCTATCCTCAAAAAAAAAATTGTTTTTTGCCATCTTAATGCCAAATACCTCTGCAAAACCTGTTAACACTTTATGCATTTGTTCTCATGTTCTGGTCACTCAGATTCAGCCCATAGCACAGGGCAAGGTGTGGCCTTAGTTCCCTCTCTGGGCAGACAGAGCAAACAGTGCTTGGAAACTTGACATTTGTGAAGTCTTTGAGTGAGTGCGGTATCTTGTACTGTGCCTATTCTAGCAGTTACCTTCCAAGGTGCCCAAACTACTCCTTTGACTTAATGGATTCCACATGTTGCCACAGCTTTTTATAGATTCAGTCCAGTCCATGTTTAGTTAAACCTTCTAGGTCATATTTCTTAGCTTTGCAAGTTTATTTCCTACAATTGGTCTATTAAATTTGCCTTCCCTTCCTCCTCCATCACATTCTTGGAAATCCATGGTCAACTATACAAACAAATGTACAGGATTTTCAAAATATTTTGAAGCCATTTTCTGCCCTCTCTATTTTTCTTTTGCTCCCATAAGTGTAAATTTCTATATCATTATTCTTTCTGGAAACTTAGATCTGACAGAAGATTAATTTGACCAGTGAGTGAGGGAAGGAAGAAGTCAAGATTAGCAGGATTGTCGCTGTGCCTTCTCTAAGAGGAAACTTATCTAACAAAAAAGGCAACATAAAAATCAAGAAAAATGGCATACAAATCAAAGTGCAAACAAAATTAGCATAAGAAAAACAGGATGATGTGATTGATAAAGTCATGAAAGATTTATCTACAAAGAATAGAGAAACTAGCCCCAGAAGAGCTTTCTAACCAATAAACCCCATCACAACACACAGGAAAAACTACACTACTAGAGCAATAATGCGGAAAGCTCATAGGCAAACACTAGGCACTGAGAATGAAGATTACGGCTTGGATAACCCTAAAAATCACAATCATCTGCTTAACCTCTCAGATAAGGAATTTAAAATAGAAATGTGGAATATGTTTGTAAAACTCCAAGAAAGCATAGATCGATCTGAACAGAACACGAAGACAGAACTCAGAAAACTTCAAACTGAAATGGCAGGCCTGAAAAACATGGTAGCTCAACTTCAAACTGAAATGGCAGGCCTGAAAAACATGGTAGCTCAACTGAAAACCTCAGTGGATGCCCTCGACAGCAAGGTAAGAGCAGCCGAGGAGAGAATTGGACTACTGGAAGATGAGATGCAGAAAATCTAAACACAGCAGAAGAAATGGGAAAAAAACCTTAGGACAAACAAGCATGCAATGGAAAAAGTACTCAAGGAATGTGAACAGATGAAAATAGAAGTCTTTGATAAACCCAAAAGAAACAACATAAGAATCATTGGAGTCCCAGAGACCCAAAAGGAGACCACCAGGAAGAATCAATTGTCATAGACATCATCAAAAACATACTACCAGAGTTAACAACTACATTCAACCAAATCCTGCATGCCCGAAGAGTACCAGCCAAACGAGACCCCAAAAAGAACACCCCCAGACACATCATCGT
>PVKC010018534.1:0-19619 GCA_004027635.1 Crocidura indochinensis
GATTAACCTTCATACCCCATATTTTCAGTGAACCTGACAAAAGTGAAAAATCCTTACAGTCTGGAATACAAATAGAAAAACAGAAATCTGTTTTCACTGGATTACAAAATTTGGATAACTCATGTTACATGAACTCAATATTGCAATGCTTGTATAATATTACAGACTTGACTCAGTATTTTTATCAAGATCATTATAAAAAAGATATTAACAGAGAAAATCCAAAGGGACATAAAGGTAAATTAGCAGATAAATTTGGTCATCTTATCAAAATCATGGGAAATGGATGCCATAAGTATTTCAATCCTAAAAGCTTCAAAGCAACAATAGGTTTACTCAATGACCAATTTGCTGGACACAACCAACAGGATCCTCACAAATTATTAATATTTTTGAGAACTCTTGGTTGGAGTAGGAGGCGAATTGGATGGTCCGGAGACTGAAAAGAGCCCTTCTGTTGCTGAACCTTTGGTCCCCTAAATTGTCTGACTGGACCGGTTTATTTGTGGGGAATTTGTTGCTGAGGACAGAGGAATTTAACACCACCAGCAAGGTGTTTACCCACCCCCACATATAACCACCGGGGGGAAAAAACCTTACTGTTGCTAATTTTTTCCACCAAATTTTCCCCTACTGGCCTTCTTTGGCAGGATGGCCCCCTCTTCTGGGTGCATCTACCTAGCAACCCAGATAAAAACGCTTGCCACATACCCGCATTTATTAATCTCCTTAGCACAGCAGGGATGTGAGCAAGACCTCAAATTGTTTGGCTGTCACCCAACTAAAATAATTATTCCTTACACTAAGAAAGAAATACAGTGATTATTGTTAAATCAAGATGAATGGGCAATCTTTCTTGCAGGGTTTTCTGGGGAAATAGACAATCACTTTCCTCCAAACAAGCTACTACATTTTCTGCAAATCCACCCTGTCATTTTCCCCAAGCTAGCAAAATTACAACCCATCCCTGAGGCTACTCTTGTATTTACTGATGGCAGTTCCAATGGAACTGCGGCCCTTAGCATACAGGGAGAAGTTATAAAGTTTACCACAGAACATAAGTCCGCACAACTTGTGGAGCTAGCAGCAATAGAAAAGGTGTTTGAAACAGTTTTTGAATCCTTTAATCTATATACAGATAGTTCTTACATTGCTACCTCTATCCCACTACTAGAAACTGTACCCTTTATAAAGCCCACCTCTAATGCATCACCAGCCTTTGCTAAAATTCAAAAGCTAATACTAATGAGAACTAATCCATTTTTATTGCATATATTAAAGCACATTCAACCCTTCCTGGCCCGCTGGCTGAAGGAAATAATTTAGTAGACCAAACCACTCAGATTATGCCAGCTTTATTACACTGTACTCCCATACAGCAGGCCATACAGGTCTACCAATTACATCACCTTAATGCTCAAACCTTAAGAATAAAATTTAAAATCACTAGAGATCAGGCCAGAGAAATTGTAAAATCTTGCAAGGCCTGTGTCACTCTTTTACCTGAGGCTCAAATAGGAGTTAATCCAAGAGGCCTCACCCCAGGTTAACTTTGGCAAATGGATGTTACACATTCTAATGCTTTTGGAAACCTTAAATATATTCATGTAACTGTTGATACGTTTAGCAGATTTATTTGTGCCTCCTTGCAAACAGGAGAGGCCACCAAAGATGTTATTGCCCACATTATGCATTGTTTAACGATCATTCCACAGCCATCCATGGTCAAAACGGATAATGCACCAGGGTACATTAGCCATAAATTCAAATATTTTTGCACTAACATGGGCATAATTCACAAGACAGGCATTCCTTTAAACCCTCGAGGTCAAGGTATTGTGGAAAGAGCAAATCAAACTCTTAAAAACATGCTTTTTAAACTCTCTTCAGAAAGCGAAACACTCTATGTGCAAAGGAAAACATCAGCTTTTATTAAATCATGCACTCTTTGTGCTAAATTTTCTTTCTCTGGACTTGCAAGGGAACACTGCTGCAGATCACCGCTGGTATTCTGCCACTAAAGATGGCTTTAGACAAGTCCTGTGGAAAGATGTACGCACAGGCAGGTGGCTGGGACCTCACCCTGTCCTTATTTGGGGTAATGGTCACATTTATGATCCCACCACCAGTGAAACCAGATGGCTACCTGAAAGACTTGTGAAACTTTATAATCCTCCCAGGGATAATGTCCCTGAGAAATCAAATCCCCTCTGCTCTCTTCCAGATGCCTGCCAAGATGAGAATACTTTACCTGCTAATGCTGTTGCCGATGACTGATGTTTCTACAGTTCCTGGAATCTATCGAATTTTTAACTATACCTGGCTCATTTTTAATGAGGCAGGAGATATTGTTAATTTTACCTCCATTTTGTCTGCCTCCACGCCCTGGCCAGATTTGGAGGTCGACTTTTACACTCTTGCCCTCGGGGCAGATGCCCTATGAGGCGCCCCTAATCTCTTTTGGCCTCAACCTCACGCTGCTAATTTACCAAACCACAGGACATCAGCCTGTGACTCCTGGCAGGGGAGGGCCCCTCCTAACCAGTGAATCCTTTTATGTCTGCCCTGGCAGTCACCGTGCCTGAGAACTAGGTGCGCATTGCGGCTATGAGGATGTTTACTTTTGTGCTTCTTGGGGCTGTGAAACTACTGGAGATGCTTACTGGAATTCATCATCATCTTGGGACCTGATTACTGTCCAAAGAAAGCGTCACAATCATTTTAATAATCCCCAATTCCCTGCAGAACATTGCCGTCACAACTCCAAGTCTCGTGGATGGTGTAATACCTTATCAATCAAATTCACTCCTGCAGGCAAAAAATATAATTAGATTGGCACTGTAGGTGCTCAGTGGGGTCTTCGACGCTACATACAGGGAACCGACTATGGCCTCATTTTTTCTTTGCGACTTCGCAAGGAAGTGCTTCAGATCCCCTCCATAGCAGTGGGCCCTAACAAGATGTTTGGCCCCCAAAACCTTGCACTTCCCTCACGAAAGCCCCAGGCTCCTAGGCGGGGCACTCCCCTTCCCTTTTCCCCCATTTCATTCTTTCAGCCCACCATTCCTGCCAGACCTGTTCTATCTTCGCAGCTAATCATTGATATGATAAACACCTCCACTGCAGCCCTCAGTGATCCAATCTACAGGAGTGCTGGATTTGTTATTCTGCCTCGCCACCCTTCTACAAAGGAATTGCGACCTTTGGCAGCCTACTGCCATCAACGACACTGCTGACCTCTGATGGGGAGTTGAGTGGCACCATGGCTTAACTCTAAGACAGGTCATGGGAGTCGGACTTTATTTGCTCGGACCATAAATGTGCCCCCCTGTCCAACTATTGGACATTTGCAATCAAACCATGGTGGTTAACAATTCTTCCATTTTTATTCACGCCCCAGCTCCATTTACTTTGCTTACTCACCTGGACTTTCCCCCCATATTGTTACTGAAATGTTTCTTGCTCATCATGATTATTGTGTTTTAGTTTTGTTAATGCCTAGGTTAACCATTAGACCTGTAGATGATTTGCTTTGGGATAGAAAGATCACTATGTCTAGACATAAGCATGAACCAATAACAGCTCTCACACTCGCTGTTGTCTTAGGTTTGGATTTTGCTGGGGCAGGAACTGGGATTGCTTCCCTAATCACTTCACAAAGTCAGTTTAATCAGCTTACACGTGCTATTGATGGAGATGTCAAAGAGCTGGAAGAAGGTTTGAAATATCTTACTGAAACTGTCAGTTCTCTTGCTGAAATTGTACAACAAAACTGCTGCGGTTTGGATTTAGCCTTTTTGAAAGAGGGAGGAGTTTGTGCCGCTTTAAAAGAAGAGTGTTGCTTTTTTAAAGACAAGCTAGAACTTGTTAGAGATAGTCTTGAAAGGGTAGAACAGAGTTTAGCAGAGACAAAGAAAAATTTAGACCAAAGTGAGTCTTGGTATAAAAATTGGTTTTCTACTTCCCCTTGGATGTCAACTCTGTTGCCTAGTTTACTTGGCCCTTTTTTTGGTTTTATGTTGCTCATTTCTTTTGGTCCATGGGCATTTCGCCGCTTAATTGGCTTTGTAAAATCCCAGGTAGATGAGGCTACCAAATGCTCTGTGGGCATTCATTATCAACAACTCCAACAACGAGAACCCCTATCTCCTGAGAGTAACAATATGGAGGGTGAAACCTCCCATGAACTGGACTTTGAGGAATTGGAACAACTTGCTAAATGCAAAAAAATTATTCCTCCCATGACTGTGGAAATGTCAACGATGGGATTAGTCTGATGTCAGTTGTCAGAGGCCCACCCTATATTGCTTAAGCGGTTCTAGCCTGAGGTAGGGCTCTTTTGCCTACAAGCACTCTAGCAAGAACATCTTGTGTGCTCCTCGAGCCACCTTCTTTCCTAGGGTGCTGACACTGAGATCCCATCAGACAGCCTAAGACAGACTTTCCACCCATTTTTGTTACTAGAGAGGGGGATGGAAGCTCAATGTCCAGGGTTTGTGATATCTTTATTTAAGCACCATGATTACAAGCATGTTTGTAGTTGGGCCTGAGTCATAGAAAGAACACCTCCCTACACTGGTGCAAATTCCCACCACCAACCCCCTTTCTTCCTCTCACCCCACCCTCCAGCCTGTATTCAAAACAGGCATTCTATTTCTCTACCTCATCTACATTATCAGGGTAGTTCTGAGTGTAGTCATTTCTTGAACTGCATTCACCACTCTTTCTGGTGATATTTATATCGTGAGCCAGTCCTTCAGAATTTCATCTCTATTGTTCCTGGGCATTATTACAATAATGCCTTCATTTTCCTTTTCTTTCTTTTTTTCTTTTTTTCTTTCTTTTTTCTTTCTTTTTTCATCAGGATCCCATGTTTTGAGGCATAGAATTTTTCAAAGTAGTCTCTGATTATGCTTTGGATCTCTGTATTATCTGTAGTGATCTTCCCTTTTCATTTCTAATGCAGTTTATTAGGTTCCTCTCTCTACCTTTCTTTGTGAGTTTTGCTAATGGTTTATTAATCTTGTTTATTAATCTTTTGCTTTTATTGATCATTTGGATTGGTTTTTGGGGTTTCTACTCCATTGATTTCTGCTCTACACTTTGTTATTTCCTTTGCCTACTTACTTTGGGTTAATTTCATTGATTTTTTTTCTAATTATATAAACTGTGTAATTAATCAACTTATTATGTAGGCCCCTTCTTCCTTCCTTATGTATGCTTGCAACTTTGATTTTGAGTCTGTGTTTGTTTTGACTACTAAGATTTGTTTCTTGTAGGCAGCAGAATGTTGGATTCAGCTTTTTGATCCATTTTGCCACTCTGTGTCTCTTAACTGGTGAATTTGGCCCACTAATATTGAGGGAGAAAATTGTCATGTGATTTAGAGCCATCTTTGTGTAGAAGTTTGGTGTGTCTTTAGGCCTGTTTTGATTTAAAGTAGACCTTTCAGTTTATCTTTTAAGACTGGTTTTGAGTTTGTAAAGTTTCTGAGCTGCTGTTTATCTATGAAGCTATTTTTCTTCCTTCAAACCTGAAAGTGAGTCTGGCTGGGTGCAGTATTCTAGGCAAAGCATTTATTTCTTTGAGTTTTGTCACTATATCCACCAATGCCTTCTGGCCTTGATTGTTTCTTGTGACAGGTCTTCTATTAATCTTAAGGGTGCTCCTTTTTAATTTCCCTTTTTGATCTTGCTGCTTTCAGTATTGTATCCCTATTTGTGGAATTCATCAGTGTAACTAGGATGAGGTAGCTTGAGGTGCTTTTCTTCAGGTCTCTTTTAGCTGGTATTCTTCAAGCATGCAGGATTTGGTTTTATTCAGTTTTTATTTCTGGTAGTTTCTCTGTAATGATGTTCTTGACTATTGATTCTTCTTGGGGATTTTTCTTCATGGGCCTCTGGGACTCCAATGAATTCTATGTTGTTTCTGTTGAGTTTATCAAAGACTTCTATTTTTATCTGTTCACATTCTTTGAGTATTTTTTCATTGTCTGATCATTTGCTTTAAGGCTCCTTTTCAATTTCTTCTGCTGTATGGAGTTGTTTTGCATCTCATCTTCCAACTTATGGATTCTGTCCTCAGCTGCTATTACTCTGTTGGAGAGGCTTTCCATTATGATCAGAAATGAAAGAGGAGTATTACAACAAAACCCAAGATATCATGAGAGCTTATTGTGAACAACTATACTTTTTAACTGGTACTTTATTCTGTACCAGAAATTAAACTTCTACTGGGGAAGGCCCTAAAGCTACCTTGGCATTAACTTGCTCAAGGGTGAGTTCATATCATACCCTGACGACTTGGAAACAGCAACAACTTGCTTTCAGGTAGGTTTCCTTGACTCTCCAGCTAACGGTGAGATGAAACCAGAAACTCTGTGACCCCTGAATTCAACATAGGATCTATACAGAAACCAAGATCTCTTATTACAGAAGCCTGACTGTGACAAATGTGATTAAGGAAAAGTTTTCTTGGAATTATGAAGAAAGACTTTGGGTTTAGACTACTTAGTGTGCCCAGAGTCTTTAGTTGGTTTCATGGCAGGGCGTTTTATGAGTAAGAACACTTTGTTTTTAGGGCAAAGGTTTTTACTTTCTATTTCTCCAACTTTTGCTGCACCTATGCAAAAAACTGCCACCCCCATTTTTATCTTTTAGATAGGGCCTCCTGCCTTTTTCATAGAACCTTGGGGCATGAATTACTTTCTTTTACCACATATTTCTTCATTTTTCTATAAAATTAAAAAGAAAAAAAGATATAATTGGGGCCAAGTTGTCTCATGTGCACTGGAGATAAAAAAAGAACAGCACTAAATATCCAAGCCAAAGTCAACAACAATAGAATAAAGGGACCCAAGAAATAGCAATCTAAACTTAAAATAGTCTTGTTAAACTGGCATACCAGGGAGCAAAGGGTGGCGATATAATATGCATTCTTGGGAGCATTGACAGAGGAGAGCAATACTGGTAGTAAGAGAAGCCCTGGTTCACTGTATCCAACTATGAAGAAATTTATAAATCACAATGTTTTCAATGAAATAAAAAACTGTTGTATTACTGGTCCCACCATAATTATATTCATACTCCATCTTAGGGTGTGATCTGATGATACTATTATTGGATTATTCCCAGCTTGCTATTCCTATTTCACCCTAGGGTGTGGCCTGCTTCTTGTCAATAAAAGCAGGGGTCTGAGGAAGGCAGGCATTCATTCTTCAGTCTTCCTCCAATAAGCTGTTTTCCTTCTTAGGAACAGAAGGTTTGTGTGATGAGATTACTTTCTTGAGTGCTGGATTTCCTGGACCTGTTCTTGTACCTTTTCACTGTGTGGATTGCTTCCTGCTTCAACTTTTGCTTCCAGACCTAAATTTCACCAGATCCTCAATTTGGAGCCTGGGGCTCTGCTTACAGAAAGCAAAAAAAAAAATCAATATATGTCTAGTCTCACTTTCTGAAAATAGCACTCCTACCAGGAGTAGACAGATATCTTTTGAAGACTATTACCCTTAACAACCTTAGCAAAGCTAATTCTTACATATTTTCACTTCTTGGCTTTATTATTTTGATAATTCCTACCTGTGATTTATAATGTCTCTCTATACCTCATCCAAAACTCATCTGTCCACCTTAGCAAGACAGAGTTCTTTTCAAGAAATGATAGGAGTCACCAGTAGCATCATCAATAACAGTAGTCCTCAGGTTTTCAGAGAATCACATTTTATATAATAGACTTATAAATAACTTTACAAAATAAATACTGAACAAAGAATATCTTACATCTGGAGCCTGTAAAACAGCTCAAAGCTGAAGTATAAAATTCTTGTAGTTGTTTTGTAGAAAAAATAGCATAAATATTACTTTGTATAACAGTATCTGATTTAAATTATGAATGCCTCCACGAAAATGAATTTATTCTGAGAACAGTATCTGAAAAATTTGCTTTAAAACTCCAAATGCTTACAATGCCATAGTTATTTATTTTATTTAACAACTTAAAAAGGATAATTTTGGTTCTAATGTCCTATGCCTCAGTCTTACTCTAGTTTCAGGATAATTTCTGTATATATTGCACTTGGCCTGTGTTGGTTTCTTTCTTTTGCAAACTGCTAAAGTCCACATTTATCTCATGGTCCTCCCAGTATGTTCTAATACTCTGCAGTCTTTCACTGGGTCTCAAAGCCCACTCCTCCCACTGCTGCCCACTGACTCTTTATGCATTGGTTTTCCATGGTTTTCTACACATGGCCACAGCTCCTGAGTAAAAGCCACTGTTGTCATGCTCCAACACAGGTGAAAGGGTAAAGAAAAAGTTTCCTAATGGGGGCTTCCTTTACTCTATCACTATTTACTACCCAGCAGCTTTCATAAATTTATTTAACTGGCTATGGGGTGTCTCTTCCCTACCTTTCACCTCTATCTAATATAAATGTACTAATTCAAAGAGGAAGAAGAGGACAATACCTGAAATCATTGTTGGAAGTTACCCAGAGAGCCAGGACAACAACTGGGGTCTTACAAGGGATCAAAGATTCATGGGACCAAAGACTAATTGTAAATCACTGCATATCATTCTACTCTGATAGAATCTGTGCACTTGTAGAGTCCCCATAGTTCCAAAGATCAGTGCTTTACTGTATTTCTGTACTTGTAAGGGGTAGACTCCTCTAATGACATGGCTAGAAAGTGTTAGACCCCCAGTTCTGTTCTCTGAATCATGTTTCTTTATCAGGAATTACACCAAAACAGAATATAACTCCATATTTTTTCTGAAGCCTTATATATTTTATTCCACAAATTTTACAGTGTTCATTGTCCTATTTCTTACAGGTTGACAAAGATTCATTCCTCTCTATCCTCTCAACCTCCAATGCATATAACAAATCAATAACAATAAGCTTTTCAAATATCCAGCTATATGTATTATAAGAAATGTCAACTTTTAACTCAGAAGCATAAACCATGTTTATATGTTTATATAAACCATGACTAGGTAAGCAATCCAGAAAGCTCTGCTCACTCACTTGAAATGATGAAAGAGAATATATAAAGAATTGCTGAGCCACACAAAGATGATGTAAGTAAAATGTGGTTACAAAAATAGGGAAACAAAAGTGGTCTCCAGAACAAGTATCTTAAGATGAGTTTTCAGATATATAAAATATGCTATACATTTTAGGTTAAAGAATACATAATCTGATGGTCATGGGAAACCTGCCTATTTCTTCCTAATTCACAAATTATATTCCATCTAATCCTGTAATAGAGCAAGACATCATGTGTTTTACAATATGATTGAGATTTTAGCAATAGCAATTAAAATAAAGGCACAAAATGGATTAAATTTTTCTGACAACCAAAGATTCATGTATATAATAGTTAAAACATATCATATGTATAAATATTAAAATTTACTTGGAAATATTAAGGATCAAATTAGTCCTTTTAATTCTTTTTTATTGTAATTATGCATAAAGACTGTCATAAGTTGGAGCAACTGAGTAAAATCAGATATATTGAACACCCTAGGTTCAGTAATTAATAGCTTTTCAAATAAGAAGGCAGTGGTGCACTTAAAAAGAAATGTCTGGGAATTATGCATGGCTCAATTAGGGTTTAATTAATAACACTAATTTATTAGTTCTGAGGTTCTGACATTACCTATCAAAATACAATTATAACTGAAATGACTTAACTACTCTTCTCTAAAATCAAATGTATGTCCTCACAATTTCTGAATATAACTTTTCTTAGCAAACTAATAAAGTTAAAATATAATTAGCACAATGATAAATTACATAAAAGATATCATCTATACCTGATTCTCAGATAATCCATTATATACTCCACTTTAATTTTTATCTCATTCCCTGTTACTTTATCTGATTAATGCAGGTACCTCGATGAACTAAACTACAACTTTCTTGGGGATAAAACTTAAAATTTTGTATAAAGCAAAACATAGAAAGAAAAGAAAATATACATATATAATATATGTTAACTGTCCTTAAGATGAAAGTATGGGGCTGGGAAGGTGGCGCTAGAGGTAAGGTGTCTGCCTTGCAAGCGCTAGTGTAGGTCAGACCTCGGTTTGATCCCCTGGTGTCCCATATGGTCCTCCCAAGCCAGGAGCGATTTCTGAGCGCATAGCCAAGAGTAACCACTGAGCATCAAAATGGGGTGCCCCCCCCAAAAAAGGTGAAAGTTGTCTTACCAGAAGCAACCCAATTCATGATTGCTAAAAATGCTTAATAAAATGGTATTAAATAATTCTCCACACCAAGGATTACATTTAATGTTGAAAGACTGAAAGATTTTCCTCTAAGATATGGCTCAAGACAAGGTTTTCCGCTCTTTGCTAGTCATTAGAGCCCTACTCATAGCAATTGGTTACAAAAGAGACATGAAGAGCATTCAGATTGGAAAAGAAGAGGTAAAACTTTCATTATTTGCAGATGGCATAAAATTGCACTTAAAAATCTCAAAATGGGGACCGGGCGGTGGCGCTGATGAAGCCTATATATGCATTCAAGAAGCCCATGGGATCCTCTAGCTGTGGATAGTGACTAATGTGGTCATCCAGAATCGACACTGTGGACCGCAGCAACGTTTTTCTGTACAGCTCCAAAAATTCTGGAAAGGGGTTCACAGGATCCATTGGCCCATAAATGCAATGAATGGGAATGTTTGCAGAGGCCAATGCTCCAATCCAGCTCCTTCTAAACTTCTTGTAATAAAAGCTTGGATTTAGGAAGAAAAGGGCTCATTTTTCAGTCTTCCCCCACTAACCTGCTTTCCTTCATAGGAACAGAGGCTTGTGTGGTGAGATTCCTGCTTCAAGTTGAAATTCCTGTACTTATTCTTGCATCCTTTCACTGTGTATAAATTATTTCCTGCATCAATGTTTGCTTCCAGACCCACATCTCTCCAGTTCCTAGTTATGGACCCTGGGGCTATGCTTATAGGCATGATACCCCTCACAAACAATACTGCAAACCACAGTTTCTAAAAGGAGAAGGAAGTGAGAGTGAGAAATAGAGAGATAAAAGAAAACTTGGCCCTATAGGCAGGCATGAAGGACAGCGGAAGGGAAGCTAAGGATATTGGTGGTGGGAAATGTGCTTATTGAAGAGTATTATAAATTAGATGACTGAAGCTCAATCATAAATATCTTTGTATTTTTGAAACAAAACTGTATTAAGAACAACCTTGTATTAATAGTGTTTAAATGCACTAATTAATAATAATAATTTTTTGTTTTTTGGGTAACACCTAGTGGTGTTTAGAGATACTCATTACTCTTTGACCAGCAATCACTCCTGTCAGGCTCAAGGAACCATATGGGATGCCAGGGATTAAACGTAGGTCCATCCTGGGTTGGCCATATGCAAGGCAAATGCCCTACTGCTGTGCTATCACTCTGGCCCTAGTAATAAAAAAATTTAAATATTTTGGTTAAAATTTAAGAAAATCATACTTTAAAGCCAAACTAAAGTCAGTAAACCAATATTTAACAAAAATAGAAAACATAATGATGATTTAATTATGATATTGGTCATTTTACCCATAAGAAACTTTTAAAATCAGTTCCTCAGTTTTCCTTTTCAAAGGATCTTATTATGAGAATATTCATTATTTCACATTAATAATTTTTATATTCATCTAGTTTTACAATATCTTGCATTTTTTTCAATCCAGAGAATAACACTTAAAATTTATTGCCTGACATCTAGTCAATTAAATGTTATTTACTTATGCCTGTTAGTGGAATAAAAATATAGACATACAAAATTGGAAGAATAATTAAAGTGAATCCAAAGTCTAACCTTGTAATTTATTGTAATTAAAAATAATACAGGAGCAATATGCTGAGAAAGTTGCCTATCTTTGTCAGAACACTTGTCTGTATATTTAAAATCTTATTCTTGTAAGCTCTGGTTTGTTTTTCTCTATTTTTGTATGCAACTAATATTTTCATTTTCTAATGATACCTTTTTTTGTGAACCTTTTTACGTATTACTTTTAGGAAAATTCATCTTCTAAAATACAACAGTTGTTAAGTGAGTGCATCAAGGCATGAAGTTGCAAGTTAAAGCAACAATTCATCTTGTAATCTTTCATAAATAAGGTTTTAGCAGTATAAAATTATATATTTAGAGTTAATGGAAATTTGCATATGCCAAATAAATTGCTAACATAATACAAATATAAATTTTGTGCTCTCATTGTTTTTTATTTGAAAAATTATCCCTAAATTATTTTTAAAAACAGGACTAGAGAGATAGCATGGAGGTATGGTGTTTGCTTTGCATGCAGAATGTCGGTGGTTCAAATCCCGGCATCCCATATGGTCCCCCAAGCCTGCCAGGAGCGATTTCTGAGCAACCCCTGAGTGCTGCCGGGTGTGACCCAAAAAATAAAAAAAAAGAAAAGAAAAGAATTATTTTTAAAAACAAACACCTAGATACACTATTTGAAAAAATATACCCCAAATGTATATATTATTTATATGTACATATACATATATAACATATGTATGTGTGTATATATTATAGGAAGAATCTCACATCATCATCCCCAACCAAAAGATGTTGCAAATTTGTTCCCAAGTGGCCATATAGAATATTAACTCACCCCCCAGGCAAACCTAAATTGGCAGGCTGCTAAAATATTCATTCAGTATTCCACAAAATTGTCAAAATCATCCAAAAGAGTAGAACATCTGAGAAACTCTCACAATCCAAAAAAGCCTTAGATAATACTTATGTGTTATTTGTTTTAATGAGATTCTGGAACAACAATAACAACAACTAAAAGATATTAGGGGAAACTTAGTTAAGTTCATATAAAGAATGAAATTTAATTCAAAATATCATTCTTTAGTTGTAAGAGATGAATTGTACTGATGTGAGATGCTATCAGGAAAATTGGGTAAATTATTGGTGTACAATTCACACCAATAATTCCTTTTCCAAATGTAATCATGCCTTTTCTCTTTACCATTTATTAAAATGCGCTCTATTTACTTTATTTCAATTTTATTTTTGGCACAGAGTTTTATGCATAACATAGTCCCTCACCACACCCTATCCCAGAATATCCTCATTTTAGTCCAACCCCATCACTCACCTATGATAGCTTCCCTCAGGAGCAGGAAAGAGTACAGGAGCAAGGAAATTGTCTTCCTTGCAGTAATATTGGATTCAATCAATGTAAACCAGAAGTCGCCCCTGAGTAGAGTCAGTAGAATTACCTGAACTCTCCTAGTGTAATCAAAATTCATGCCCTCCCAGAAGACAGAAAGGACAAGAAAGTGTATGCTTAAATTACTGTGTATTTTTTAGTGGAAATGAGAACTGAGGAAGATCTCAGAAAAGATAAAGACTTGCAGTTCTGCCAGAACTATCCTATGCCACTAAATTCTTAATTATATCTGCATAATTGTAAAGAATTTACAATTTTTTTTGTAATTTACAATATGTATATTTCTTTTATACAAGCATTATTTTTTTGTTTTTTTTTTTTCAGCCACCCCCAGTTATGCTCAGGTACTACTCCTGGCTATGCGGTTAGAAATCGCTCCTGACTTGGGGGACCATATGGGACACTTGCACTATCGCTCTGACCCCTATACCAGCATTTATATTTTTTTGGCCATACACGTTGGCACTCAAGGGTTACTCCTGGCTTTGTGCTCAGAAATTGCTCCATGGTTTGAGGGACCATATGAATTTAGGGATTTAACCCGTGTCTGTTCTGGGTCAGCCACATACAAAACACATGCAAACCCCCACCACTGTGCTACCACGCTGGCCCTAAAACAGCATTTTAATTCAAATCGTGCTCCCAAAGTCATACAAATCTTTGTACATTAGTGCTAAAGAATAAAAAATATGAAATAAAATATTGATGAGAGATAAATGTATTAGATCATCTTTGAGGAAACTGAAAAGAAACCTCTGGTATTCAATAAATTTAGTCTCTAAATTCTTAATCATAGATTACAAATTAATTACAAATTAATTAACTGAGTTTAGTTAGGTATGAGAAAAAAGAAATAGGGGAAAATAATAACCACATTAGATATATCCTAAATAAGGGTTGAAGGAGCCACCTAGTCTCTTTTTTTTTTTTTTTTTTTTTTTTTTTTTTTTTTTTTTTTTTTTTTTTTTTTTTTTTTTTTTTTTTTTTTTTTTTGCAAATATTCTACCTGCTATACTATTGCTCTGGCTTTTTTAATCACTAAAATAATCATTACCCAAATAACTATTTTATTTTTTATAAATACTTATTTCAGCACCATAATTACAAGCATGTTTATAGTTGGAGTTCAGTTATAAACATAACAACACCCCATCACCACTGCAACATTCCCACCACCAATGTCTCCCTCACCCCCCTGCCTTTATTCACAACAGGTATTCTACTTCTTTCATTTTTTAACATTGTCATGTTAGTTGTTAGTGTAATTATTTTCGTAACAGAGTTTACCACTCTGTGGTGAGCTTCAAATTGTGAGTCAGTTCTTCCAGCCCTTCCAGCCCTTAAATCTATTGTCTCTGGGCCTTACTACAATAGTGTCTTTCATTTTTCTTAAAAACCATGGATAAGTGAGACTATTTTGTGTTTGTCACTCTCCCTCTGACTTATTTCACTTAACATAATAGATTCCATGTACACCCATGTATAGGAAAATTTCATGACTTCATCTCTCCTGATAGCTGCATAATATTCTATTGTGTATATGTATCATAGTTTCTTTAGCCATTCATTTGTTAAAGGGCATGTTGGTTGTTTCCGGAGTCTGGCTATTGTAAATAGCATTGCAATAAATATAGGTGTGAGGAAGGGATTTTTGAATGTATTTTTGTGTTCCTAGGATATATCCCTAGGAGTAGAAAAGCTAAATCATATGGGAGTTCCATTTCTACTTTTTTGAGGAATCTCCATATTGTTTTTCATAAAGGCTGGACTAGATGGCATTCCCACAAGCAGTGAATAAGAGTTCCTTTCTCTCCACATCCCCATCAGCACTAATTGTTCTTGTTCTTCGTGATGTGTGTCAGTCTCTGGTGTGAGATGGTACCTCATTGTAGTTTTGATTTGAATCTCCCTGATGATTAATGACGTGGAGCATTTTTTCATGTGTCTTTTGGCCATTTGTATTTCTTCTTTGACAAAGTGTCTGTTCATTTCTTCTTTTGATAGGGTTATATGCTTTTTTCTTATTAAGGTCTATCAGTACCTTGTATATCTTATATATTGGCCCCTGTCTGATAGGTATTGGGTGAATAGTTTCTCCCATTCTGTAGGTGGCTTTCATATCTTAGGCACTATTTCCTTTGAGGTGCAGAAGCTTCTCAGCTTAATATCTCTGTTTATACCATCTGTTTATCTCTGTTTCCACTTGTTTGAAGAGTGCTATTAATTCGTGAAGATGCCTTTAGTCTCAATGTCATATAGTGTTTTACCTATGTATTGTTCTATATACCTTATGGTTTCAGGCCTCCTATCAAGGTCTTTAATTCATTTGGATTTTATCTTTGTGAATGGTGTTAGATGGAGTCTGAGTTCACTTTTTTGCAAGTGTGCCAGTTCCAGTTTCCAGTTGTGCCAACACCACTTGTTGAAGAGGATTTCTTGCCCCTTTATCAAAGATTAGTCAATTTATGTCTGGGGAATATTCTCAGAGTACTCAAGTCTGACTGATCTGACATTCTGTCTTTATTCCAATACTAGGCTGTTTTGATAACTATTGTTCTGTAATACAGTTTAAAATTTGGGAAAGTAATGCCTCTCATATTCCTTTTCCCAAGGATTGCTTTAGCTATTCATGGATGTTCATTGTTCCAAATGAAATTCAGGAGTGTTTGATCTACTTCTTTGAAAAATGTCATGGGTATCTTTAGAGGGATTGTATTAAATCTGTACAATGCCTTGGGGAGTATTTTCATTTTAATAATATTAATCCTGCCAATCCGTGAGCAGAATATGTGTCTCCGTTTTCTTGTGTCCTCTCTTATTTCTTGAAGTAGGTTTTGTAGTTTTATTTGTATGGGTCCTTCACCTCTTTAGTTAAGTTGACCCCAAAATATTTGAGTTTGTGGGGCACTAATGTGTATAGAATTGTTTTCTTAATGTCCATTTCTTCTCTATCATTATTAGTATATAAGAAGGTCATTGTCTTTTGTGTGTTAATTTTGTAGCCTGCCACTTTGCCATATGATTCTATGGGTTCTAGAATATTTTTGGCAGAGTCGTTAGGACTTTCTAAATATATTATCATGTCATCTGCAAACAGTGAGAGCTTGACTTCTTCCTTACCTATCTGGATGCCCTTGATATCTTTTTTTTCTTGCCTAATTGCTATAGCAAGTACTTCCAATGCTATGTTGAATAGGAGTGGTGAGAGAGAGGGCAGCCTTGTATTGTACCAGATTTAGGGGAAAGGCTTTTAGTTTTTCTTCATTAATAATAAGGTTTTCCATTGGCTTGTGGTAGATGGCCTTGATTATATTGAGAAAAGTTTCTTTTATTCCCATCTTGATGAGGGTTTTTATCAAGAATGGGTGTTGGACCTTATCGAATGCTTTTCCTGCATCTATTGATATGATCATGTGATTTTTATTTTTCTGGTTGATGTGTATTATATTGATGGATTTACAGGTTTTAAATCATTTTTGCATTCCTGGGATGAAACCTACTTAGTCATGGTGATGAATTAAATTCTTGATGATAAATTAAATTCTATTTGCCAGAATTTTGTTGAGGATCTTTGCATCTGTGTTCATCTGTAATTTTCTTTTTTGGTGGCTTGTCTGTCTGGTTTTGGTATCAGTATCAAGGTGATGTTGGCTTCATAAAGTTATTTGGAAGTGTACCCATTTTTTCAATTTCAACAAAGAGTCTGGTCAGAATTGGTAGCAGTTCCTCCTGAAAGGTTGGAATAATTCATTAGTGAATCCATCTGGGCCTGGGCTTTTATTTTGGGCAAGATATTTGATCACCATTTTAATTTCTTCAATAGTGATGGGGTTGCTCAGATATACTACCTCACCCTTATTTAACCATGGGAGGTTATAAGAATCCACGAATTTGTTAATTGTTGCCAGTTTCTCATGTTTTGCGGCATAGAGTTTCTCAAAGTAGTCTCTGGTTAACCTTTGAATTTCTGCAATATCTGTAATTATTTCCCCCTTTTCATTCCTAATCATGTTTTTCAAGTTTCTCTCTCTTGATTTCTTTGTGAGTTTTGCCAGATGTTTATCAATCTTGCTTATTTTATCAAAGATGCAACTTTTGCTTTTGTTGAATATTCAGATTGTTTTCTCAATTTCCACCTCATTGATTTCTAATCTAAGCTTTATTATTTCTTTCTGCCTACCTATTTTTGGTTCCGTTTGTTGATCATTTTCTGATTTTATAAACTGTGTCATTAAGCTATTCATGTAGGCCCTTTCTTCCTTCCTGATGTGTGATTGCACAGCTATAAACATTCTTCTCAGTACTGCTTTTGCTGTGTCCCATAAATTCTGATAATTTGTGTCTTTATTGTCATTTGTTTCCAAGAATGTTTTTATTTCCTCTTTGATTTCATCTCTGACTCACTGGTTGTTCAGTAGTAAGCTGATTAATTTCCAGGTGTTAGTTTTTCTTCTGTGTCCCTTTATTGTTTACATCTAATTTCAGTGCCTTGTGATCAGCAAAGGTAGTCTGTGCTGCAGACATCTTTTAAAAACCTTAGTGGGGTCAGAAACCTTCACAAGAAGAAAGTGAATACACAAGCGGACGAATATGAAATATGAAATAATTGAGACCACACAAAATGCATTGTATGGGGACCCACATCTATGAGACGAGAGACAAACTTTACTTTTCAGCTGATGACATTTTAAGCACAACTCTGATATGCAAGGTATTTTCAGGAGAACAAAGGGCAGAGGATAAAAGGAAGGCTAATTTCTTACATATCAAAGTAGTTCCTGGTCCTAGGAGTCATTACTGATGTAAAGTAAGGGATAGCATGAAATCCTGGTTTTCTCCTGATAACAAATATTCTTTTTTTTTCCTTTTTTTTTTTTTTTTTTTTTTTTTTTTTTTTTTTTTTTTTTTTTTGGTTTTTCGGGCCACACCATTTGATGCTCAGGGGTTACTCCTGGCTAAGCGCTCAGAAATTGCCCCTGCCATATGGTCCCCCGTGCCTGCCAGGAGCGACTTCTGAGCGAATAGCCAGTAGTAACCCCTGAGTGTCACCGGGTGTGGCCCAAAAACAAAACAACAAAACAAAACAGAAATTGCCCCTGGCTTGGTGGGACCATATGGGATGCCAGGGAATCGAACTGCGGTCCTTCCTTGGCTAGCGCTCACAAGGCAGACACCTTACTCTAGGGTCACCTCACTGGCCCCTGATAACAAATATTCTTAACCTGAGGGAAATAATATTCTAGCTAGGGGTTAAGACACACTCCCTATGATCTGGTAATAGAAAGATAAAACTAAAAAAAGGGGTACAGAATTAAACCTAGTAAAATAGCCTAATTCTACACTGGCCAAACCTGTTTGTAAGCAGGTATTCAAAGTGACAGGGAAAGTCTCTAAGGCAAAATCATTCTGCTGCGTTGCTCAAAGGCAGGGAGAGAAGACCATTGTCTTGAAGATGCTATGTTTTGACTTGGCCTTAGGAAACAAATAGGCTGACAGAAAGAGAGGTATCTGGTTTGGCTTTGAGATGCAAATAACATATATAGCCAGCAGAGAAGTTCTAGCAGTTTTCTTTGGTACTGAAATTTCTTTATGAGTGCAGGATAACTAAGGCTGAATTTCTGTAGTATAGAAAATGAATTAAAGGGAAATGTTAAGTCACTGCCATGTAAGAAGTATGACAGAAATATATCTACTAGTCCACTTTCTTCCATTTCTCTTTTCAGAGCTAGTATATTTTGTTGGGTTTCAGTTTGACCTATCAAGGTGTGACAGGGCAGTGTTGAGGTCTCCCACAATTATTGTATTGATATTGATATCTATTTTAAGATTTGTCAACAATTGTATTAAATACTTTGCTGGCTCCTCATTGGCTGCTTATAAGTTTAGGAGTGTGATTTCTTCCTGTTGTACATATCCCTTGATTAGTACCAAAATGTCCATATTTGTCCCTTACAACTTTTCTGAGTCTAAAGTCTGTGTCATCTAATATTAGTATGTCCATTCCAGCTTTTTAAGGGTGTTTTTTGCTTGGATGATTTTCCTCCAGTCTTTGATTTTGAGTCTATGTTTGTTCAGAGTATTCAGGTGTGTTTCTTGTAGGCAGCAGAAGGCTGAATTCATCTTTTCAATTCATTTAACCACTCTGTGTCTCTTAATTAGTGCATTTAGTCCGTTGACATTGAGGGAGATGATTATCATGGGATATAATGTCATCTTTGTGTATAAGTTTGGTGTGTCTGTTGGTCTGTCTTGTCTTAAAGTAGACCTTTCAGTTTTTCTTTTAAGGCTGATTTTGAGTCTGCAAAGTTTCTGAGTTGTTGTTTATCCGTGAAGCTCTGTATACTTCTTTAAAAAGGAGTAAAAACTTAATAAGTGGACAAACTATCATCTGCTAAACCTGTTTTCCTTTTCACATAC